>CM036658.1:8354912-8572408 GCA_020746105.1 Trogon surrucura
AGAAGAGGCTACTCCTTACGTATTTGGTGAGTTCAGCATTTCCCTTTGCTGCTTTAAACTGCATTTTATTCAAGAATGGATTGGAAACCAAACCTCACATCTTAAAGAAACATTCAGAATTTTTTGAAGTTTGCTGGACTGGGCCAAGAATTTATTTATTTTTTAAACATTCTGGAAAATTTTGACTTTTGGAAAGTTGCATTTCAGCTGCACTGAAACTTTTTTCAGCTCCAATTTTACACAATGCAATGTTTTAGTTATACACCTGTACTGCCTAAAGAGCCTAAATGATGCTGAGCCTTATCCTCAACAAACAATGAAGAAATAAGCATATTCTGTGAAGAGAGAGGAATCGCAGCAAAATCTTATTATTTCTGTTGGAAACAACTGTGCTGTAGAAACAGTATGTCTACTATACTATAGATACTGTAAATCATATCTACTATATCATAAGAAATGTGAATAAGTACACTTCAAGTAAAGGATAACAGGTTTACTTATTTTGTGGGTGTGTATAGATTTAAAATTTCTGTTAAAGGTGGTCTGGTATGTTGAGAAGAATGATAAACGGTGCAAAAAAGAGCTGAACAAGAACAAAGAAAATGATCCACATCTTTCTTGCCAAATACAAGACTGGGCAGAATTATGAAGCAGGAGAAGGCAAGGGCCTGAGGTGAGATTCTGACCTTGCTGGTGTCAGCATTAATACTGTTCCTTCCTTGTTTGGGATGAAGATACAGTCATGAAACTTAATTCACTGTTTTAGAACTTCTCGTATGAATTACAGTCCTTGCAAATGCTCAAGTACTGTCCTTCACTTACCATCCTAACAGATAGTCCTTGTTACTAGTGGTTGTATAGTGTGCCCCCCCTTTGATGCTGCAGTAGACGGAACTTGGAGACCAATTTGTCTTGCCAGAACAGGATAGAATTTGTCCAAGAGCAGCCTGGGGAATGCCACACATGAGCACTCCACCAGACACACCAGTGGGTGACCTTCCCTAGTCGTCAAGATTCAACAGCAGTTGGCAAGATCGGCTCCTCCAGTCATGGAAATATACTGTAAAATACGAAATTAGCACGGAGGGCGGGGGCAAGGTAATTGAAAAGTAGTAACACATAGTGTCTTCAGAAATAAGGGGAAGGGGAAGCAAAGAGTCTTTGTATCTTGATTGTTGCCCTTATCCTTCTAAATGGATTTGGCACTTGGAAACTCTCTGACTTCACATGAATACGTGTTGTGTATAGCATTGATTTTACTCTCCCCCTGCTACCTGGTAATTGCTGCCACAATGGAAACATGCAGTGAGGCAAGAAAAGGGACAGTTGTTTCGTACTTTTGCGATCATAGCACAAATAAAACCAAACAGCTTCTTTCAGTCTGTTGACTTTTCTGAAGAGTAGCTGTAGAATTTTCTCTGGAAGACAAAGCTCTATCCTCATCCGGAGTAGCAGCAAAACTTCTCCAGAGGGAGATTATAACTATTCCCTCATAGCACACAGGGACCTACTGCGTAAGTCAAAACAAGAAATGGGTCTTGGAACAAGCACTATATTGAAACCCATTTGCCAGCCATCACTTGCTTCTTAGCCTGCAAATTTTTTCGGTAAATGACAAAGATTTTGCTGGTCTGCCATAATGAGTGCAATTGGAAGTATAGAAGATGACAAGGTGACGTTCCACCTCAATTAGATAAATCAGTTCATGTTGGTAACAGCTTCTTAAAAAGATCTCTTTCATAACCAAGTAATTTCTTAGGTTGTTTCCAGGAGCATACTCATGCTAGTGCTTGAAGAATGCTCAGTGTTCAGTAGTTCCATTGACAAATGTTCCCTAGCATTAAGTGGTTTGGATGTATTAGAAGCAGTTTCATCTATGGCTTCTACCAGCTCTGTAGAGCATGTCTGATCTTTAATCATTTAGGAATAAATTGTGTGATTTCTGATAGACAGTTTCTACACTACTAACTGATTGTTAAGATTAGTTGCCTGTTTAACTTGTGGGAGCTCACTTTTTATATTCACTGATGCATTTATGTTCTTTTATGTCTGAAAAGTTTTCGGTGCTGGAATACATGCCTAAGTGGAGAGTAAAGAAAATGGGCATAATTTACTAGGAAACTGAATGAAACTCTCTAGTTATTGCCATTCAAGGAAGAAAAAGTAGGATTACTTGGGAAAGACAAGACAAGGCACTGGATTGTCTGGAGAATTGGATGCCTCATCCCTCGAAGTGTCCAAGGCCAGGTTAGACGGGGCTTTGAGCAACCTGGTCTGGTGAGAGGTGTTCATGTCCATGGCAGCGAGGTGGAACTAGATGTTATTTGAGATTCCAAATCAAACCATGCTGTGATAATAAGGAAAGTAGACTTGTTTGCTCAAGAACAAGAAGGAACTGGAGGAAAGTTGGCATATTTAGAAGAAAAACTCTTTCAAAGCTCTTACCCCCTTTTCCACTACCTGATGAAATTTGCTTGTATCTGCTGCTGACCTGTGTACATGTGTGTATGCAGAAAGGTTTATTTGTTGATTCATAGCTAGATAGCTCTGTGTGAGTGTGCACAGTAGCAATTCTGAAATAGCTTGGTAAGGATATAAATGTATTTTAAAATTGACAGCACAAAGCCATTCTTTAGTTAACTTTCCCACTTCAATATCAGTCTTTCTTGAAACACAGTAAACACAAAAAAGTACAATGCTCTGGTTTGAGAGCACCAGGATAGAAGTTCTCTGGGGCTCCCAGCACACAGGACAGTCACAATGGAGGGAGAGGGGCAGCTGTGGCTACAGGGAAGAGGATGGGTCAGGTGACCCAAACAGACCAATCATGGTGCTCCTTCCCGTGGAGCTCAGTATAAAAGGTCCGCAAGAAGAGCCCTGGGGTCTGTAGTGTTGGATGGATTGTCATTTGCTCTTCCTCATCTCTCTGTGTGCTGCTGGTGGTCCTGCCTTTTGTTTTCACACTGCGGAGGAGCACTGCTCGATGGCACAGGTCACCTTCTCCTGCCTCCCCAGCTGGGAGCAGTGCAGCCAGTGACAGTGAACTGTCATCGGGACTCGGGGCTCAGGTGCTCCTGTTTGCTACTGAGTCCAGTCTGGGACTTTCCTGCACAGGACCCAGTCACCCAGAGGGCACGGGTTCTGTATTAACATACTCTCTTGTATCTTTGAATATATGTGTATACTTGTATAATACCTGTACATAGTTCAGCATCTTCATTGGTATTGTTAGTTGGTTGGGTTTTTTCATTAAACTGCTTGAGGTTTTTTCCAGCCTCAGAGTCTCTCTCTCTGGTTCCCCTGTGATTCTCCCCTGAGAGGCTGGTGGAGGCATCATAGGGGGGCATCTGCCAAAGTTTAGTGGCTAGCCCATCCCTAAACTTCAACACAGCACAAAAAGGAGTACCTACAATTCCTGTGAATTAAGTCAACATTTCTTACACCCCTGTTTTACAGTCAAAAACCTGGTAAATTCATAAAATTCATAAGAAATTATCATTAAGAGCACAAGAAGTTGCTCAAATGTATCTTGAAATGCCTATTGTTCCTTACAAAGTCTGTATCTGGACTGGTTTTTACTAAGGTGTCACTTTTTCAGCCAATATACTGGATTTACTGAGGTAACCATCAGCTTAGCTGGGTTCCTGGCTACTCACTTTTGCAGATATCCAATTTCTAGGCGTAATATACATAATTAACAAATTATGTATATTGTTTCTGTACCAGTTGCTAAACTCTTCTCCAGTATTCCAAGAAACACTACACACACTCCTTCCATCTGCTGACTTTATAGAGTTGAATGCAAGAATTCATTTGTATATGTATTTAATCATGCTTGGATGAACGTATTCTCATAATGAATCACAGAATCACAGACTCACAGAATGTCAAGAGTTGAAAGGGACCTCAAAAGATCATCTAGTCCAACCCCTTGGCAAAACAGGATCACCTAGACTAGGTTGCACAGGAATGCATCTAGGTGAGAGATGGAGACTCTACAATCTCTCTGGGCAGCCTGTGCCACGGGTCTGTCACCCTCACAGGGGAAAAAAAATAAATTTCTAGTATTTCTGTGGAACCTCCTATCTTCCAGCTTGTTGCCCCTTGTCCTGTCATTGGACGTTGCTGAAAAGAGCCTGGCTCCGTTCTCCTGCCACTCCCCATTGACATATTTATAACCATTAATGAGGTCACCCCTCAGCCTCCTCTTCTCCAAGCTGAAGAGACCCAGGTCTTTTAGCCTTTCCTCATAAGGGAGATGCTCCACTCCCTCCATCATCTCTGTGGCTGCACTGGACTCTCTCCAGCAGTTCCTTGTCTCTCTTGAACTGAGGGGCCCAGAACTGGACACAATATTCCAGATGCAGCCTCACCAGGGCAGAGTAGAGGGGCAGGAGGACCTCTCTTGACCTACTTGCTACTCCCCTTCTAACACACCCCAGGATGCCATTGGCCTTCTTGGCCACGAGGGCACACTGCTGGCTCATGGTCATCCTGCTGTCCACCAGAACCCCCAGGTCCCTTTCAGCTACTCGGTCCTCAACTGATACTGGTACTTTGGGTTGTTCTTTCCCAGGTGCAAGACTCTACACTTGCCCTTGTTGTATTCATACGATTTCTCCCCAACCAACTCTCCAGCATCACAATGAGGTCATGAAGCAGGTCAAAATTTTGAGTAGAAAAGCCCATCCAGAATTTGGGTGACAGGGGAGGTCTCCAGTGCAAGTGTTACTTCTGATCAGGGGTGACTTTGCAAAAGCTTCATCTGGGAAGCTCTGCACATGCTTTACCTAAATGTCCAGACCTGATATAATGATCCTATAAGATTGCATCCTTTTTTTTTTTTATAGTCCTGTCCTTTACTTTAGGAAGGGTAAAGAAAGGATGAAGATGCTAATAATAAAGACATGATATCCATAACTTCAGTACCGGTAAGAGAGATTATTTGGGTAACTGATTTCGTGCATACTGCTTACCTTGATCGTGTCTCTTCAGTTCCCGGCATACAGCTCTTCAGAGCAGCTTTTCCATTCCGAAACTGGGACAAAGTTATTTCCAAAGGCAAAAGTCTCCACAGAGTAACCAGCACCCTCTTGTGCTCGTGGTGTGCAGAGGTCAAACCCTGCTCCAGCCAACTCTGGAGCCTCGTTGCATGTTCCCCTCCTCCGAATCTGACTGACAGCAGGAACCTGAAGGCTCACACATTTTCCTCCAATAGCTGGCTATTGCCCGAACAGGAGAGTAGTAATTAGCACTGTCGCGTGAAAGGTATGTGGCTGTGAGAGGCACGTACCCCAGCTAAGCACTTGCTTGTTTCAGAGCCCCGTTAGGGACTTGCACTGAGTTTTCAGAGCCCCACTAAGGGCTTGCACTGAATTTTCAGAGCCCCGTTTAAGGACTTGCACTGAGACAATTTGCAAGGTAACTAACAATAAGTGATTTATTGAAGCGACAGATACAAGATTCGGAGTTGCCGTTGATAAATTCACTCTCTGCAATAGCGCTAATATACGATACTAATGCTAGCAAAATACTATCCCGGGTATTACACACCAAAAGGTGGAAGCGCAATTCTTACCAAGAAGGCGTCCCTGTCTTGGGTGAAGGAGAAGGAGCACAGCCCGTCGACTGCCTCTTCCTCTTCTGGGGTCTTCTCCTCCCAACGACACATACCCTCTATGCTCCTTATATACTATTTTTCACACCCCCTGCCCCCCCACCCCGGGGTGGCATTCAGCATGATTTGAGCAAAGAGTGGGTGACTATAGTCATATAGGGATATTAGGGTAAAAATTTCCACTCTGGGCCCCGTGGCCTTCAGGATTTTATTTTGCAAAAACTTATCTATGTGCAGGATGGTTCACATCGTTAGTCTTCCATGCGGCCTTGCTCCTTAGCCAAAACAGGGCCGTCCTGTCGTCACAAGACTCCCTCCTTCGGCTGGTTCTGTGTAGGCCTTGTTTTCCTCCGTTCTCTGGGTCTGCACAACAGATAAGCGAACCCCTGCGTTCAGCAAGTCTGAAACCCTTAACCTAAAATATCACATTATCCACCCCGTGACTATAGTCACTCAATCAAGCTTGAAATCATGCTCTCATAAAGTCAATCTTGGGGGTATCCCTTATGTTTAACTTTCTTTCACCTGGGTGTAGCTCCAACTCCGTCCACCCGGACACCATGCGTACCTGACGAATTAATACCTGAGTTAGCATGGATCTAAAGCAAGCTAATAACATGCAAAACATCATAATCACAATAACTATGACTAAAATTGATTGCAATAAAGAAGCAAGCCATCCTGATAGGGAAAAACCCATACCATGCAAAAGTTTGTTTAGCCATTGTACTTCCATGCTTTCTCTAAGATTTCTACTTGCTTTTGCTACACGCTTCATATGATCTAACTGCTCGTCAAGATCTTTCGTTACATTCGGTATGTGAACACAACAAGTATCATTGATTAGGTTTAAGTATCCGCACACTCCATTTTCATGCAATAATAACAAATCTAAGGTCAGCCTATTTTGTAATGACATTTTTGATGTTGCCTGTAATTGTGTATTTAATGCTTCCAACCCGACTCTGGTTGCGTTGGCCAATGCTTCAATCTGACCAGTGAGGTTATACAACATCATTCGATTTTGAAAAGCCATTAGGTGAGGTGTAAAGATTGACTCTAAAACCCATCCAACCACAGTTCCTGTCGTCGGGTGTTGCCAAGGATCTGTTGAACTTCTTTTGACTCGTCCCCATAGAGTCGGTGCAAGTGGTTGTCTTCTCCAAAGAGGGCAAAGCGTTAACAGTCCCAACGCGTGTTGACGTCGGCGGCCCTCCACGGTCAAGTCGGTAGTCCACGTGCCGTCGCTGCTAAACCACACAGTGTGTCCTAGGGAAGGTATACTAAGTTTCGAACAGATTATATCAGACTTAACATTGTTATTGGTTACATGAGACCAGGTATCATTGAGTGAAGTGGTGTAGTTGCGACAAATACAACCTAATCGAAGGGCTTGAGCTATCAGGCCCAGCCTTTGAATTTCAGTGTCTCGGCTACTGCAATTGTAAACTTTAGTGCACTTCCAATTGTAGTGTTTTGGAGTCTCTAAATGAGAAGTATCAAGGTTTGTGTATCGGACACCAACCCGTATGGGATCATCAGGTAATCCAATGATTCCACTCCAATCAATACACCAGGCAGTAGTTTGCATGTAATCCCAGTGACCATGTTGTGGTTCTCCCCATACCCTAGATATATGTATTCTCCACATATAGCTCCTGTGGATAGGAACATGATAAACAATGTAACCATCCCCATTTTAAAATTTCGGTTTCCAGATTATTATGAGTACCAGGAATACAATAATTCCAATCACAAATATGAACAGTCCCTGGGGGCACTCCAGTTCAGTGTAGGGTAGTCCGTTGTCCCAGGTACAGTTTCCTGACATCGGGGTTCCTGTAAAATAAAAAAAAGGAAAAATGCTCGGTCGTATGACCGACAAATGTTAAATTAGGTAGATATTATCCATGTAGTGCTGATTCGATGGAGCTTTCCAAGTAAAAGCAAATAGAGCTTTGTCATATTCCTGTAGAGGAATCATAAAAAACATATCCTTAACATCTAAGGTTGCCATCCACGGTGAGAAGCTCCCTGTATTTGAGTAACCAATTCTGCAGTGTTTGGTACAGCTGCATTTAAAGGTGCAGTATTAGCATTTAATTGTCTGTAATCAATAGTAAGCCTCCACTGTCCATTTGGCTTTTTTACTGGCCAGACAGGAGAATTGTACGGGGAATGTGTACGGGTAATAATGCCTCACGTTTCTAAATCTTCTACCACCCCGTCAATACCCGATTGTGCAGCTGCTGGCAGGGGGTACTGCTTTATGTTTGTTATCTTTGATGGAGGCAGAGGTATAGACGTCTCTAGTAAGTTTATTAGTTTAGGCTCATCCCCCTCAAGAGGTTCGCTGTCTCTGTTATTTCGTCCGGCAAAACTCCAGACTGTCCCATCGGGTAACTTCCACACTCTACCATACAGTAAATCAAATCCCAGAATATTAGTGTTTGCAGCACCAACTAAAACCTCAGCACGAGTTAATTTCTTTTCCCCTGGGAGCCACAAGACAATTTTAGCAGTAGGGCATTCCTTTATAACTCCATCAATTCCTGTAAATTTTTTCTTACGGCGACTAGGTTTTATGTTTAAGAATTCTGCAGTCTCTTTAGAGATTACTGATATTTGAGCACCCGTATCAATAAGGAAATTTGTATAAACTTTCTTTGGCCCTGTTGGAATAGTAATGATAGGTTCGTAACGTTTGATAAGGAGCCATTGTACAGCTAATATCCTCCGAGCAGGGAGGCTCACTGCCCTCCCTGGAGCTGCATGTTTTTTGTTGAATCGTCTGCTAGGTCAATTAAATCCTCTGGTGGGGCCAAAGGCACGGGCTTATCAGAGACTGATTTATTCATTGCCGATTGACTCTTCCCTTGCGGGTTGTTTTTCTTACTTAGTATTTGCACCAGAGTTTGGAGGTCGGCGGTGGGAGTGCCGTGTAGCTTTTGCCACGGTATTCCCAGAGCCAAGGCTTTATGCCAAAGACAATTACGCTCACTATCGAACTGTGATCTGACTTGTGGCTTAGGTTTTACTGTGTGGACCTGGCGAACTCTTTTCAAGTTTTCGGGTGGTTTCCCTTTAGTCGGTCCGACCCAACCCATACGGCGCCCGTAATTCACTAACTCCTGTACAAACTCATTCCAAGTTGTTACATGTGTCCGAACCCGTGGGGGAACTGCAGCAGCCGCCGCAGCATTCATAGCTCGGGTATTTTGTATGCGCTCCTGGGCAGTAGCTACATACATTTTTAAGCAATCTGGGAGGCCACGAATAAGAGGAGATAACCTTGCTGGGTCAATAGGGGCTGTCATCGGGGACGTCCTCAACAAGTCCCTCTCATACATTGCTTGTATGCAGGCTGCTTTCTGTACAGACGTGGCTAAATCATTAAACCCTGGGGTTGTAATAACAATGGGATCTCCTCTCTCCTGAGGATCTATGCCGCCAGCCCAATAAGCAGCTCTTGCAGTTAAGGTATAAACATGATCCTCACCTGGTACAGTGGTTAAAAATACTCCAGGACCCCAATAACCTCCTGATTCTTCCTCACTTAGCAGAACTCGATCCCCCCCCGTAAGGGAGACTCGCCACACATACTCTGTCTCAGACTCCTCTGGGCGTTTGGAATACTTTTGTTGCAATTTAGCAAGTTCAGTTGGAGAATATGCCGTGGTTCGTACAATAGTGTGAACATTGTCATTACTTTCGTTCACGACCTCAGGTTTAATTAATGGTTGGACAGAGACAGGATCACAATCAAAATTTTCGACCGGCCTCTCGGTGTCGTTATCACACGCAATGTCTTCATCCCACGGTTCAGGATCCACATCGCGCACTAATTTACAAATTTGTTTAACCGACTCTACAGAAGGCATTTGGTTTAGGATAAGATCTAATTTTTCCTGTAACCATTTTTCTCGCATTGCGGCTGCATCCAATTGCATTTTAAGGTCTCGATTTTCACTCTCAAGGTTGTCTACTGAGGCCAGCGATGCTTTCAGCACTGCGTTTTCAGATTTTAGCAGAGCATATTCTACCTTTAGGTTTTCTACTTGAGTTTCCATTTTTTCTCGACTTTCCCTTTCGAAAGCCAGTGAGTTTTTTAACACTTCGTTTGCTGATTTTGCCATGGCATATTCCACATTTGCAATTTTCTCAGGTGGAGGAGAATCTCTGATCTCTTTTCGCGCGCAAGATAAACAAGTCCACTCCTTAACTCTTTGCTCACTCCTACATTGTTCTATTCGCTCTACCACTTTGTTCCAAAACTCCTGGGCCAACTCTCTCCTAGCTTCAGAGGGTGCACACTTATATTTTTGCAGGAGTTTATCCATGGCAACCCTGCTCGCTGCGCCAATTTACTGTCGCGTGAAAGGTATGTGGCTGTGAGAGGCACGTACCCCAGCTAAGCACTTGCTTGTTTCAGAGCCCCGTTAGGGACTTGCACTGAGTTTTCAGAGCCCCACTAAGGGCTTGCACTGAATTTTCAGAGCCCCGTTTAAGGACTTGCACTGAGACAATTTGCAAGGTAACTAACAATAAGTGATTTATTGAAGCAACAGATACAAGACTCGGAGTTGCCGTTGATAAATTCACTCTCTGCAATAGCGCTAATATACGATACTAATGCTAGCAAAATACTATCCCGGGTATTACACACCAAAAGGTGGAAGCGCAATTCTTACCAAGAAGGCGTCCCTGTCTTGGGTGAAGGAGAAGGAGCACAGCCCGTCGACTGCCTCTTCCTCTTCTGGGGTCTTCTCCTCCCAACGACACATACCCTCTATGCTCCTTATATACTATTTTTCACACCCCCTGCCCCCCACCCCGGGGTGGCATTCAGCATGATTTGAGCAAAGAGTGGGTGACTATAGTCATATAGGGATATTAGGGTAAAAATTTCCACTCTGGGCCCCGTGGCCTTCAGGATTTTATTTTGCAAAAACTTATCTATGTGCAGGATGGTTCACATCGTTAGTCTTCCATGCGGCCTTGCTCCTTAGCCAAAACAGGGCCGTCCTGTCGTCACAAGACTCCCTCCTTCGGCTGGTTCTGTGTAGGCCTTGTTTTCCTCCGTTCTCTGGGTCTGCACAACAGATAAGCGAACCCCTGCATTCAGCAAGTCTGAAACCCTTAACCTAAAATATCACAAGCACAGATATAAGTACCTCACATATTAATCTGCGGAAACACTGTCAGAAATCTTGGTCTGAATGACTTTTGCCCCAGCACTGCTTTGGAGGTCATAGAATCATCGAATGGCCTGGGTTGGAAGGGACCTTAGAGATCATTTTAATCCAACCTCCCTGTTGTGGGCAGGGACGCCACCTCTCGGCTAGGTCAGGCAACACGTGAGAACCAAACGGGAATCGAACCCGTAACCTTTGGTGTTTCAAGCACCACGCTCAAACCACTCAGCTAAACCAGCCCTCACCTTTCTAGGAAACATGGAATTTTCTCAAAAGCAGTTTACACCATGTCTTCAACCGAAAGCAGAAAGCCGTCAGTGTGCTCTCCAAATCTCCAGTGCTTTACCCTGTTAAGTGTTTATGAGATGTAAATTGCACAATAGTGCAATAGACCCAAACAGAGCAGATACACAATTTGGCTGATGTACAGCATGAGTACCTAAACAAAAGCACAACTGATGGAATTGATCAGTTCTCTTATTTCAAAAACAAAGAGGACTGTCAGCCCCTGAACTTTAAATTAAAGATACTGTTAATTTTGTATTTCTTCATACAGAAAATCGGAATTGCGTATAGTTTGTAAGCAGTTATCTGCACAAAGTACTCAAGAGCTGTAGAATGTAGTAGACAACTGCTATTTTTGCAGCTTTCCAAAATCCTCCTACAGAATTAGGTAACATACACTGCTCTTATTCCACAGCAGTGGTTCTCCAAGAATCCACCATTATGATTATCATTTTCTGTTTAATTTGATAGATTTCTTGATGAATAAAGAAGTCAGTTCAAGTACTTTGCACATGAATAAAACCATATTTTATCAGACTTACATTAGTGTTTATCTATGTAGATTTTTGTTCTTTGCTATCTGAGTCTTGAATAACTTTTCCACAGAAGTGTATTGTTAAAACTAGGTAAACTTGAATCCCAGCTAAATTTGCAAAGTGACAGCTATAAAAAGATGTGTGAGATTATGTAGTAAGACAATTGAATACACATGAAATAAATTCTGAAGAATATGAGAAGCAACAGTAGTGCTGAATGCACTCATGAGTATATATACAGAAAAAAAAATTCAGCACCACAGAAGATACTTAAGTGATGTTTCTGGGTGTGGCAGTATTTCCAGATTACTATCAAAAATAAGTAAAGCATCTCAGAAAAACCAGCTCTTTCCTGAACTACGCTGTTCCTTATGTATATAATGAAGGTGAAATGTTACGTACTAACAACTGCTCGATCAGCTCAAATGAAGGTTTCACATATTCCAAATTTCTGCCATCTAAATGTGTGTGAGAAATGCAGCAGCGTATGGATATGAAGGGATGAGCAGGTGGCAGCCTGCTCCAGCAGCCTTCGCACCCACCAGCCACCATGGGTGTGCTACAGACCATGACCTGTGCCAGTAGGTTCTGGTGTTTATAATATTCCATCAGCAGAAAAAAAAGCGCCCCATTTTATTTTGGTGTCGTACCTACTGCTACAAATAAATGAGCTAATCCATCTTTGATTCTGCACTTTAAGAAGACCTAGAATTGCCATCTTTTGCCTACAAAAAGTAGGCTGAGTAGCAGAACACTCAGATTGTGTTACTCTGTTCTTCAGGTCAGTCTAACAGCACAGGTGTGTTTTTTAGAAAAAAAAATTTAAAAATATACGCTCAAATGCGGAAGAACATCGCCCTCTGCTGGACTGTGTAAAGATGACTTGTTAATTTCATGATTACATAAACGAGAGGTGAAGTTTCAATAAAACTAGAGCTTGTACAGCATCCTCCATGACACAGAAAAAATTGTAATCTCCCATCTACCGTTATGCTTTTATAGTCTTAATTTCAGTCGCATTTGGTTCAATACATCAGCCCATTGTCACTATTAGTCTCATTTCAGTGTGTAGCAGGCAGATGTGTGAATGTTTGCCTTAAACATTTCTTGGTATTTTACAGACTCCCAGCCTGGTCAAAACCAAGACCGGTTTCTGACCCTGGTAAGTGCCAAATGGAGTGTGGCAGAGGGAAGCAGGAAACAGATGCCTCAAACAACCCTGGCCTGAATATGCATGAGATCAGGAGTCTTGCAAAGGCAGCATGGCTGGCCTTGTCTTGTAGCCTACATCCCATGGAGACAAGGCAATTGTGTATGGTTGTAAACAATGAAGTGCCCTGCTTCCCTGCTGGACATACTATACATCCACTTATAGACAAAGTGTGAATAAATTGGGGGAGGATAAGGCAAAAAGTTAGACAGAGGAGAGAGAAAAAGAAGAGAAGGAGCATGCAGACAGAGGTGAAGATACCAAGAAGAAAAGTGCAGGAGGAGAAGAAAAGATGACGGCATCCTTGAGCCCTCACTGGCGGGACCAACGGAGGAACCCAGACCGGTGACCTCCAATCTCTCTTTGCGAACCCCCCTTCCCCGCTCCCCCTTTCTTTCCATTTACCCTTTCTCATTAAGTAACACAAGGCCTATCATACTGTTTACTTAGTTTATGCTTAAGTTTCTTTCTTGTAGTTAAGTATAATACTGCCTATTAGAAGTTGTTATCGTCCTTTTTCCTTGTTATCGTTAAGCAGCATGCAGCTGTAGTTTGTTGTACACCTTGTCTTTTCCTGGTTATCATTAAGTCATAGCATATCACCTGCCCTAATGTGTCATGCAACTAAAAACGGTTATCGTGAGTCCGAGCTATACACTGTGAGAAATTAATGAATATTTGTGTAGGGACCTTGATACTTGTCTCAACATTGTCCACTCCATTGGGGAATTAAGTCACTTGTCCCCCTCTCCTGGACAGGATGTGACATCAGTGAACTCTTTTTTGCAAAGATGTGCACGTTTTTTTGAAGTGGTTATGGGTAAACATAAGCAGACAACAACTGCCAATGTCATCTCCCAAATTCACATCCAGAGTTCAATTATAATTTAAACAGCTCTGTAGATTAAAGAAGGTTTTGTCTTGGCCTGGAAGATACTGAGCCAGACCTTTTAATTCTTAGGTATTGCATTTCTCAATTGACTCTGGGGTTATTTCTTTAATTCCTTAAAGGTGTTATGAAAAGGCAGTAAAAGGGGAAAAAAAGTCGCAGACCTGTAAAGGATATTTCTAAAATCTTGTTGCAAATATTCCCAAACTCACTGACTACTCTGAAGGTTTAAAAAAAAAAATATTTTAAAAAAAGTGAAAAAATGCAGAGTTGCTCCACAGATCTTCTTGGAAAAAGCAGGTAAATTTCTAGCTGATATGGAACAGAATAATGAACCTGAAAATAGTGTGCCGTTAATTAACTCTAAATACTCTGAAAATTCAGTCAGGGCAGATGTACATTGACCATATCAATGCAAGTAATTGGGCATCTCATCAGGTCCTGTTTTGCTAACTACAGATTTGTTTATCTGCTTCAAATATTCTTGCAGTGTGGTTTCTTAATTTTAAGATCAAGAGTTGTTGTCAATTCAAGAAAAAACACTCCTCAAAGCTGCTAAAAATACCATTTTTTGCTGTTAAACCAAGCTATGGCCAAATAACAAATCAAGGCTGAAAAAATGTAGAGAAACTAAGTGAATTTCTAACAGATTTGCAACACATAGGATTTTTTTTCCTATAGAAGTTCTTAGCTTTGATTTATACAACTAAAAGCAAATTTTGTGTGTCATGCCTAAGTGCCATAGTCTCTTGTTTGAAGGCAGAGACAACTTATTTTTTTTTTTTTACTGACACTGAAAAAATGTTCTTGGCTATATCAACCACATCTGAAAAAAACCCTCAGCTCCTTTGCTTCTTGAAGTTAATCTGTAATTAGGAGATGACTTCCAAAGCACCAACTTTGTGCCCCAGTTCACTGTTATTTAGCATAACAAATTTTACTTTCATATGTCAAAAAGCAGCACAAAAAAAACATATACCACAACTGGCATATGTTAATCTAAACTAAGTAATCAAATGATACACTCACAGTGTTGTACCTCTAGAAAGGCAGTCTGAAGAACCAAAGGAAAGTGGGCGACTTTTGAGGGCAAGAGGTGCAATCTGAGAAGAAGAAGGTCTCTTGCAGGAGGGCTGCAGAGGGATGGATGCCTGTGAGCTGCCTAGAGTAAGGGGCCAGAAATCAGCACAAGAAGAAATCATTCCTCTCCCCAGCAGACCCCTTGCCCAGGGGGAGTTGGTCCCCGTACAAACATGCTGGAGGCCTTGCCGTGCTCTGCAGTACAGCTGCAAGGGGTGTGGAGCTCCCACCTGCCCCAGCAGGGGATTGAGGGCCCTCACCCGAGCTGAAATTGGGTTCACACAGGTGGGGTGAGGGATGGGGCTGGAGGGAAAAGAATGACGGTCACAGTGAGGTCGCTCAGGTCCCTGAATCCCTTTCTGTGTAGCCTCCCTTCCCAGCAGTGGTTGTCATCACGCCTCGCAGAGATCTAGGTCTAAAGGTGACTTGCTGCTGGGAGTTGTAAGGGATCACAGACCCTCTAGCCAGGCAAAGTATGGCTGTGTGCTCCAGCCTGCTTTATCAAGAAAAAAAAATCCAGTCCCCAAAATTGTATAATCCAGCCTCTCACTCAGCACGGCTCGACTAATACACTCATTTGGGTGAGAGAGAGCTGCTTGTTGAGAACTTTATTCCATTACAACACTGCCACCTCTTGTTCATCTGGAGAGTTTATTTTGTCTAGCTCCAGCTGCGGTGGATCCACGAGCAGCACAAAGGCATCAAGCCCCTTCTACTTCTGTTAAACCAAAACTTTATGAGCAATAGCAACTGAGTGGATGCAGCAGGATGTACTTCCATACAAGTTACAAACAGATAGAAAGCCTGAAAGCATCCACAGACAGGTTGTAACAGTGTTGGCTGATATGTGACTGTTTTCTCTGGTAACTCAAAGAATGAGCTATGGAGAGAAAGGGGGAAAAAACCCGAAACCAACAAAAAACAAACAACAAAAAGACCAAACCCAGAACCTAACCAGCAGCAAAGCTCTCCCCAACTGAAAATGCCACGGGATTTTTCCAGGGAGTGCGAAATGTACTGTGTCCACAAAATGTTGTCTTCAAATGCTGCCTCCTTTTCTACAGTCAAGTCCCAGCCCCAACAGGCTGTTCACCCCTTGGGAGAAATTCCTGCGGTCTAGGGAGGCCTCTTTGTTTTACAGCCCTAGTTTCCAGTCCTACATGCCCCCACACCCTCACCAGGGCACTGATGGGGCAGCTGGCACGGAAAGGCACAGACTCAGCACCACGCAAATAGGGGCAAGGGCCAGGCAGGAGGCTGTGCTTAATTTCAGCTCCAAAAAGGCCCGGGCTGCTTGAGACATCCTACCAGTCTCTCGTATCGTCTCTTGGCTCAGAGAGTCAGTCTGATACCTTCTTTCCTGAGGTGTTCTTCTAGGGTGGTGATTTTTACAAAGAAAGAGAGAAACATGGAGGAAATCAATCGAGTAATCACACAGCAAACTAAGGCAATTCCAAATATTAAGACCCCACAAATCCTATTAACACCACCATTTCTGTTTGTACCAGCCACTGTCCCCACAGTGGGGGACAGACCATCCCTAGAAGCAAAGCCGGGAGGCAACCCAGGAAGTGGGGGGTAGTCCATTAAGTCAGTAGTAACTCCCTCGTTTTGTCCACAGCTTCCTTCATCTTGGTGTGGGCTTCCTCAACAGAGGTGGCAGCATTATGGGAGGTGATGCAGCATTTTCCCTCCATTAGGTTGAGCATGCCACATCCCCCTTGCTCCTTTAGCAGTAACACATCCAGCGCCAGTCAGCTTTGCAAGGTTTTCTGAGAGACTGTGGATTTTACTCTCCAAAAGCATACCATGTAAAATAGTTTCATTTTTTTCTGATCAAATACATGGTACTGTATCCCATGGCTAAGTCTAGGTTTAAAAGGAATAAAGGACATTGGACACTTGCAAAAATCAGGTTTGAGACTGAACAAGCCGTTCAGGAAGTAGGCAGGAAAGTCTTCAGCAAAAGGAGATGCCACATGAAAAGCTGCTCCTGACATGGACATGCTCCAGGCCCCATGCTGGTTTTGATACTCTAACAGACCTTATACTCTGCCCCGAGGGCAGCTAGTGGTACATTTCTTAATGGTTGTATGTAATTTACCTTCCCACGGTTTGGAGATTTTAAGATTAACCATAGAAAAGCCAGCTCCTTCTCCTGAAGACTTAGAAATTGGGACATAAACTACTTAGCTATTGACCCTTCAAACTTAAGACTGACTATTAATTGCAACACATACAACCATGGAAACTGATTAGATCCCTAGTCATTTTGGATCAATGCCCTGATACATAGAAAACAACCAAGGAAATTACACAGATGATACAAACAGTCACTAGGGGGAGGTATTTCCAACACATCTCTGACCATTACGATGTACACAAACAATGAAACATGATCATGCAACAGGCTTGGGCAGATAAGCAGGATTCACAAGGTTAACACCCTTGTCCTGTCCTTCTGCTACAATGTCAGAAGTGCCTGCCCTTCAGTTCCTGAAAGACACAAAGAGGACATCTGTTTCATCTGAACTGATCAGCTAAAAGCACGGTACTATCCATCAGGCCAGTGATTTTATGTTCTTTACCACATGCATCTGTGGCGACTCAAGCACAGATAGGGAGCGCGATGCCCACGGCAGAGGGTGGGGCTGAGAAGGACCTAAGGGCTTAGTTTTTCTTCCCTTGCTTTTTTTGCCCCTTTCTGAACCGCTCCGGCAGTGAAGGGTCATGTCCGGAGCTCTGAGGAGGATGACTCGGGTCACCCTGACTGTTAAGGGACCTGGATTTCCATTCAGATGCCAGCCATCAAGGGTTCCTGCCACTCCCCTTCTCCACCACTCTCCAGACAGGGGCAGTCATGGGAGTGATAATGTCTTTCTCCCCTAACTCAGCTACCATGGAGGTGACCCCTTCCCCTGTGGCCAAAGGAAGGGGGTAGTGGTTCCCATTAACAATTTTGGAGAGGGGTGCCGATTGGAGCAGATGCATGGTGGCAGCTGGCAGGAAACACAACACTCACTCTCTTGCTTTCAAGGTCACCCAGGACCCTCCTTCCAGCACACCTAGAGCCAGTCCCAGTGTGATTCTAGTGTCTGCTATTGTCTCGTCTCCTGGCAGCCAACATTTAAGTGCAAGCACTGCTTGGGGCTGAGGATTTCCAAACACCTCATTCACCCCAGTTTGTTTCCTGTTGGCAATCCTGCTCTCAAGGTCAGCAACATTAGTTGGAAGTGCCGACATTTGAGCCCCTGGATCTGCTAAAAAAGTGTCAGCTGCATCAAAGGGACCAAGGAGGAAAGTGATCAATAAGCCCCTTTGACTGTTTCCAGCGAGCTTCCTTAAATAAACCCACCAGCCGTCCCCTGGCTCACTGTCTCATTTGTTGGTTAGATCTTTCTCTGTGGCCCAGGGGGTGTTTGACTCAAAGTTTCTTTTACGTTCTAGCCTAGTATTACCTTGAGCAGATAGTTCTTCATTTGGGGGCACCTTCCGCTTGCTCCTCCGTGCATGGACAAGCTTCTCCAGTACCATAGTAGGCATTCCATCCATTACATCTCAAGGAATTCCCCTTTTGAGTCCTTCAACCCACAGCAAATTTCTTTTCATCCCCTGCCTTCTTCTGGAAGGAGGCCGTTGCTTCTGTTCCACTCTGAAGAGCACAGCCCTCTGCTTACTAACTCTCCCCATTATTGCCAGCCTTCTTGCATGAGTAATGTACAATATGAGAAACTCTGCCAGTCCCCAATGTCCTTAGGCTTCATCCTCCAACACCATATTTATCCAGACCTGGGTACCTGGGAGATGCCAGAAGCCCAGAAAATGATGAGGAGCCCAGACCTCTAGTAGAAATCTCCTGTGCAGTGGAACCAGCAGAAGTTACTGGTCAATCCACCATGCAGGAAGGGAGCTCTTTCCATCTCCTTCCAGCTGTGTCGTAAATTGAGCCCATCCCACCAGGAATCACAGAATCATAGAATGGCCCAGGCTGGAAGGAACCTTAGAGATAATCTAATCCAACCTCCCTGCCATGGGCAGGGACACCTCTCAACTAGATCAGGCAACACACGGGGACCCAATGGGGATCAAACCCGCAACCTTGGTGTTATCAGCATCACGCTCTAACCCAGTGAGCTAACCAGCAGCTGCTCACTTAGCCCCAGCCCCCTCCCTTTAGGGACAGGGAGGGAGAAAATTCAACAAAAAGGCTCGAGGATTGAGATCAGGGCAGGGAGTTCACCACTTCGGGTCATGGACAAAAACCAAAGTAGACCTAGGGAGAAAATATAAATTTAATTTACCACGACCACTTCAACCAAATCAACTAGATCAGTGTAGGATAGTGAGAGAAAATAAATACAGCCAGATCTTAAAAACACTTCCCACACATGCTTCCCTTCTTCCCAACTACCTCCTCCCCTTCATTGGCACAGGGGCTGAGGTGTGCTGTTCTATTCATTTCTCATTGTCCATGGCAATCCTTCCTCCTCATAGGCCTCCCTTGCTGTCATGTGGTGTCATTCTCAGCGAGGGACAATCCTCCTCCTCCATGGGAGTGCTTCCCACCAGTGTGGGACCCACTCATGGCAGCAGTGCTCTCTGCTCCTGCATGGTCTCTCTCTCCCCTGGCACTAGGTCCTCCATGTGTGGTAGCATCCTGGACCTTTCACTGCCACTGATCTCCTTGGTCAGCAGGACCTCATCCTGCCATCTCACTCACGACAGGACTTCAGGGAACACTCTGCTCTGGTGCCCTTCTTCCCCACTTCCCCACCAACCTCATGGTTGCTCTCTTCCTACCTCACCTCCAAAGAAACAATGCCCCAATACAAAAAACAGGACAAAGAGACTGGACAAACCAGTTTCCCCTCTTAAATGTGTTAATCACAGAGGTGCTGATTGGCCTGGCCTCAGCCAGAGATGTATCTGACTTTTACCTGGGGTGGGGGAAGCTCTGGAATTCTCACAAGGAGCCACGCCCCACAGCCTTCCCCCTGCTACCACATACCCCCATCAGACTCAAACCCATGACAAGCTGGAAGAGCCAATCAAAAAGAAAATTAAGGACTTGAACTGAATTGCCAGCAGGCAAGCAGATTTACCATGGTTGAGTCCTAATGGGGTGACACTTGAGGCAGCTATGAATCTCTTTTGCTTCATGCTCAATAAACACATTATTTTTAAACCATAAGATTGAGCCCAAACTTTCTTGCAGCCCTCTCTGCTGTCTAAACCCATGATGACCTCTCAAAAGCTGCAGTGCCCTCAGTTGTGTGTAGGGCCCTCCTTGGAATTGTAAGTAGATTCCCTAGCCCCCTCACTGATGTCTCTTTCTGTTGAAATAGTTGCCCCAATCCAGCCACAGAGCTTAATTAGCTTTTCTGCAGACTCCAGAGTCAGCAGAGGCACAGGATAGTCCAAGCAAAGTTTACTCCTGAGTAGTCTTTCCATGACAGGTCAGAATCAGGTCAACGGGCATTTGGTCTCTCCATAAGCTGCTCTGGGAGGCTGTCCCCCTTTGTGCTGTCTGCTGGAATGTGTCCTTGTTGTTGATCTCATCACTGATTGCATACTTTGAACCAATGCCCACGGAGAACGGAGTATGAGCTGCTCTGCCCATTCTCTCTTTCATTTTTTGATGGGTAAAAAAGTCATACCTCCAGAACTCCAACCCTTTGCAAGGAAGATATGAAACTGAGACTGCTAAGAGGCCATGTTAAGTTCCTGTTGAGTTGTGTGGTCCTCAGCTGTGTGGTAGGACCCAACTCTCCAGCTTGGGTCAGGAAGAGGTTGGTGCATGAAGAGGCTATTCCTCCCCAAGGCACTTCCCCGTGTTGAACTGCATGGTTCACTTCGGACCGTCATTAATGACACTGTATTGATACTGGTGTTGGCCCTGAGGTGCGCCACTGACAACTGGCCTCCAACTGTCTGTCTCCCACAGAACTGTGGATGCATCCTGCAGGGGCTGCTGAGGGCAAACCAGGGGGCATCAGGCAATTTCCCAGGGATGGGGCGGGCCAAGGCTGGCACATCAGCCCACAGGGCCCACAGCTGAGCCAGGGAGTGCTGAGGGGAGCTGGAGACCACCCATGGCATTAGTGGGATATGAGCTGAGAGTCCCAAGCAAGGCTGAAAAGGAGCCCTGGGTGATGGGCAGAGTGAGGACAAGACCTGAGCAGGGGCAGGAACCATCCTTGAGGCCCATAGTTGCCCTTGGGGACATTACAATCTCCTGTTTGAAGGGCTCTGGAGACACTCAGAGATATAGGCATTCTACTGCTTCTAAAAAAACATGACAGTGTGGCCAAAACCCTCAAAAGGAGAAACAAAGAAATCTTTTAACCAATGATGTCATGTCATGTAATTGATTTTAGGAGTGAAAAATATGCAAATACCAACTCTATCCTGACTGTTACAGCACAGGTTTCCCTCCTCAGCTGCTTTTTTCAGTCTGTACAATAGAAATAAATGCAATGTAATGTAAATGGTCATGAGCATAATCACACAATATTGCAGAGAGTATTCTCATAATGATGGCATCATGCAAGTGAACCATAAATTGCGGTTTCCTTAGGTTAGATTTTAGATTTGTAATTTTGATCTTTATTTATACCACATTTATAATTTTGAGCACTATGAGCAAGCAAAAGAACTATAAAATTAACACAAAAGCAGATTCATTCTTGATATATTTAGTTCACTATGTCATGCTTCAGACCAGTTTTGTGTAAATAAACCTTCAGCTACAATGCTACACATTGAGACAATCTACGTGGGACTGGGTTCACTGAGATGATTGTCATGCCTAGGGCTGGACATGGCGCTAAGGGAACCACCGATCTGCCAGACTATGCACTTCATGCCTGGAAGCATCCAGCACCTAAATATAAGTCCTTTTTTATTGTGTGTCAGGGGAATCAAATCCAGATGCTACAAAAAATATCTCATTATTCCATGAGAAATCAAGAGGAAATGCCTCTATGGTGTCTCTGGGAGATGCCATAAAGACATCCACTGGCACAGCTACCAATTTACAAAATATAACACACACTTCCAGCTCTGCAGATGCACTCTCACACTTCTGCCCTGCAGTCTAGCATCCACCCACAAGCACAGAAATTGGAGTCACAGCTGGCCACCACCTCCACCTGGAAAATCCCACAGCTCCACCCCTGCTCGCTTCATATCCCTTTCTCTTGGTAAGGTCTGTAGGGGAATTTCTCATGGAGCAGAGGCGCGGTATCCTTTTAAAGGTTTTGGACAACCCAGCTTAGGCCTAAACAAAGGCTCTGTCCTTGGAGCTGCCTTGGGGCACGGAGAGGAGGAGGTGCAGCTGTTTTGTGAGAACCTTGCCGGGGGAGGGAGAAGGGGGGGCGAGAGCCGCCTGCATAGTGGAATGGCACTACCCAATAGAACGCTGGCGAGTGTAAACCTGTAACTGACCAACTCTGTGAAGGGGCAGGCGCGGGGACACTGCTGAACTGTATAGATTGAGCTGTCCGGGGCAATAAAGGGAGGATGACTTGTAGCCATATTGGTGTGATGGTCGGTACTTGGGCGGCTCTCTGAAGGGACCCTTCTTTGAAGGTCCTCCCTGCACGGTGTTCCTATCATTTTCACTACAGCTCCTGCCTTACTTCAGCAGTTCCCTCCTGCCCCCCCCAGACACGTACAGCCCCCTAGATCGGTGCTACAGTGACCATGCACGGCGTGCCCCAGACTTATGGTCCCATCCGCTCCACAAGCCTTCACACTCTCTCTGCATGTTTCTATTTGCCATTAATCCTCTCTTTCCCTGGGTTAAGAAGAGCTCATCCCTGTCCTGGATAATAATAATGACACTGGTGATGATGGCAATAATAATAACAACAACAACAACAACAACGAAACAACATTAATAATAGTAGTAACGATAACAATAGTACAGTGGTATGTCTCTTTTTGCAGACAGTTTTTCTGTACATGTTTCAGCTTCTTGATGTGCTCTTACTCTTCAGGAGTAAAGCAAGTGCCTTACAGGAATTTCTTTTTTTCTCACAAGTCTCTGGGTTTCTCACCTGAGTTTGTGCTCTTTTCAGCACCAACTATAAAACCTGTTTGGAGGAGCGCTTTTTTCCCTTGTCTGCCCTGTTCTGTGAAGACCCTCATCTCCCTTCTGGTACAAGTAAGAGCTGATTCCAGCACAGACACACACAGATGAATTGTTACTCAGGGAGAGGCAAGAAGTTCCTTCAGCGGTCCCTCTTTCATGGTAATGAAAAACAAAGCAGTAAAAATAATCCAGTCCATGGTGATTACCTGCCCTGCATTGCCTCCCCAGCAGCTGGGATGAACCCTGCCCTCTCCCAGCAGAAAACCTGAGGTCCAAGTGTCTGCGCTTCTCATGGTCTGAGGAGCAGACATCGGCCAAGACAGCACCAGAAAACACAAATCTCAGTTTCTAGCCCTGCCCTGACATGCTGGCTAAAGCAGGCGGTCACACAGGTGGTAGCAGTAATTTTGGAGTAACCCTCAGCCTCTCCCCTCGGAGTGCCAAGTACGCCTGCGCGCGAAATTAAAACTTCTTCCAAAACACTGTCATCAGATCAGTGACTTTATTAACAGAGACAAACGAATGATTAAAACACGTTACGAATTTGTTGAAACACAGAGCGTACCTGTGGAGGACAGACGTATTTATGTACATCAGTTCATCGTAGAAACGTAAGCAATTTGGTCTAGGTGACTAGGATATCCCCTGGTAGTTTGCAGCGGATCGAGACAGCTTTCTCTCCGTGGTGGCTCCAGTAAAGTAACCGATTTGCCCTAAGCCCCATCCCAGACCAGGAAAATGCCGGACCCCCGAAAGCCACCGCTGTTTCATGCGGGGCTTCCTCCGTCGCCGGCGGAGCCGTCGGTGGCAGGTGAAGCCCCACTGCTCCTTCCGGGCTGTGCCGAGCCGGAGCTCCGCAGCTGCGGGGCAAGAATAAGGGGGTCAGGGTGCTTTGAACAGATCTCCCCCCTGCCCCAACCACCCAGGGGATCCCCTGGCCCCGGTCTCTCCGGCCGGCAGCGGGTGAGTGGATGTTCCCCCCCCCCCGGGAAGGAGCAGGGCACCCCGGGACGCGGCACGGGGCCAGCCCCGCTCCCGGGCACGGCTCGGAACCGCTCGGCTCTGCACCGGCAGGACACTCTGGGTACCGGCACCTCTGCTGGGCAAGGCACGGGTTGGGTTTTTTTTCCTGGATGGACAAAATCAAACGGGTAAGGAGGGAAAGGAGGAAAGGAGGGGTGTAACAGAAGGGGGGTGACAGAGTAGAGAGAGAAAACAGCTCCACGGATGTCGGATGTCACGAACGGCGTTACACGGGCGACGAGGGACTTCTCGCTGCGTTCCTCGGGCGGAATGAGCCGCGGGAAGCTGCCGCCGGCCCGGGCCGGCACGTCGGGGCGGGCAGAAGTCGGTGCCTGCCCTCCCGGCGGCTCGTCCCCCGCCGCTTACAGGCACTTGAGGAGGAAGGAGTTGCACGATGTCCCCCGGGGGCAGTCGCAGAGCTTCCCGATGCGGGCCCCCTTCCTCACGGCGCACTGCTCGCCAGCATGGCACTGCGGGGCGGCGGCGGGCGGTGAGAGGGGCTCCGGCCGCCCCGCCCCGCCCCGCCCCGCCGCGGCACTCACCATGGGCACCTGCCCGAACTTCTTCTCGTAGTGCGGCACCCGCTTGCTCTTCAGCTTCTCCAGCACCTCCTGTAGCGCCTCGATCTGCCGAGAGACACCCCCAGAGCCCCGCGTCATATCGCCACGGGCCGGACCGCGACCCCCGGCACACACCCCGCTCCCCCGCTCCCCCGCCCCACCAGCTCCTTCTCCCGGGAACCGCCGCCTCCTCCGCCGCCACCGAGCAGCCCCAGGTCGCGGGCGCGGCGCGGCGGGGCTGGGCCCTGTCCCTTGGCGCCCACCAGCAGCGCGGCCGCCACAGCGCAGAGCGCCAGCGCCCGGCAGCTCTCCATGGTGCTGCCGCCACCCGCGCCGCCGCCGCCCTTATAGCGCCGCGCCCGACCCGCCCCGCCCCGCGCCACAGGCGACACGCCCCGACACGCGCCCCCCCGCGCCCGGCTCGGCCCGGCTCGGCTCGACTTGGCTCGGCCCGGTCCGGTTCGGCTCGGTTCGGCTCTGCCCGGCTCGTCTCGGTCCGCCTCGGTTCGGCTCGGCTTGGCCTGGTCCAGCCCGGCTTGGCTCAGCTCGGCCTGGCTTGGCTCAGCTCAGCTCGGCTCGGCTCGGCTCGGCTTGGCCCGGCTCAGCTTGGCTCGGCTCGGCTCGCCTCAGCTTGACCTGGTCCAGCTCAGCCTGGCCCGGTTCAGCTCAGCTTGGCTTGGCCTGGTCTGGTTCCACTTGGCACTGACTGCTCAAATTTTTGCCGTGAATCCAGCTGCTCACAAAAATTGCTCCCCCATCATGGCTTGGGTTGCACACCCTGTGTCACAGAGTCACCGAGGTTGGAAAAGAGCTCTAAGATCATCAAGTCCAACCATCAACCCAACACCACCATGAACACCAATACGTCCCGAATTGCCATGCCTACACGTTTTTTGAACACCACCAGGGATGGCAACTCCACCACTTCCCCGGGCAGCCTGTTCCACTACCTCATCACGCTTTCAGTAAGGAAATTTTCCCTAACATCCAATCTAAACCTCCCCTGGCTCAACCTGACCCCATTTCCTCTCGTCCTATTGCTTGTTACTGACCCCTGCTTCTCTACAACCTCTTCTCAGGTAGTTGCAGAGAGCAATGAGGTCTCCCCTCAACCTCCTCATCTCTGGTCTAAACAGGCACAGCAAACTCAGCTGCTCTTCCTAAGACATGTTCTGCAGACCCCTTAGCAGCTCTGTTGCCCTTCTCTAGACATGCTCCAGCACCTCAAGGTCTTTCTTACACTGCGGTGCCCAAAACTGAAGCCAGTGCTCAAGCTGTGGCCTCACCAGTGCCGAGTACAGGGGCACGATCACTTCCCGACTCCTGCTGGCCGCACTGTTCCTGACACAGGACAGGATGCTGTTGGCCTTCTTGGCCACCTGGGCACAGTGGAGGTGTCAGGTTGCCCGCACTTTATGCGGGAAAAGTGAGAGGCTCCTTCCTCGACCCTGGGAGTCAGGAAGGAGGAGGGAGGCCAGTGGACATCATGAGAAGAGAGTGGAATTTGGGCCACCAGGGAGACCAGGCTTGGAAATCAGCACAGGAACCTGAGAAGAGGGAGAATGTAGTAGCTCATGGGTTAGAGAGAAGCATCGGGCCGGGATGGGAGGATTAACCTGTAGGAGTTGGGGAGGGAGGGAAGGTAACCATGGTGAGCAATCAGCTGATGAGGATGGGATGCATGAATGAGGATGGGCGGACAGCCACCAGGGTGGGAAGGCTGAGGGCCATGGAGAGCAAGGTGAGAAGCAGCATCAAAAAGGTAAAAGTAATCACTGATACTTTAGGCAGAACACAGAAATGGTGCTTGAGGCCAAGTATCATATACACCAAACAGATGCCTGATGAGCATCATCCATCCAGCATGTGAAATGAGGCTGTGTCCTTTGGGGGAGAAAAAAAGCACAGCTGCCAAAAGTAGACTCGGCATCAGTGTACTCATCTCCCTTCAGACCTCTCTACTAATACTTGGCTCTGCAAGCTTGTTGGCCTCATTTTCATCAACACTGTGGCCAAAGAGCTCCCTGGCAGGCCCAAACCTGCCCACAGCTCATGGTCATGGTGGGAGCAGCTTCCCCCACTAAGAAAAGCAGTGGCATGCCAAGGAGAGCATGCAAGAGGAAGGGCAATGCTCAGCCCTCTCCAGGCTCATGCCTCCAGGCTGAGGCTTGTACGCATCCAAAGAAAAGCAACGAGACTGGTGAAGGGTCTACAGCACAAGGCGTGTGAGGAAAGGCTGAGGGATCTGGGGCTGTTTAGCCTAGAGAAGAGGAGGCTGAGGGGAGACCTTATCGCTCTCTACAACTCCCTGAAGGAAGGTTGCAGAGAGATGGGAGTCGGTCTCTTCTCTTAAGTAACTAGCGACAGGACAAGAAGAACTGGGCTCAGGCTGTGCCAGGGGAGGTTTAGATTGGATATAAAGAAAAACATCTTCACCAAAAGGGCTGTCAAGCATTGGAACAGGCTGTCCAGGGAAGTGGTGGAGTCATCATCCCTGGAGGTATTTAGAAGACACTTGGATGAGGTGCTTCGGGACACGGTTTAGTGGTGGACCTGGTGGGTTGCTAGGTTAATGGTTGGACTTGATAGCCTGAAAGGTTTTTTCCAACTTAAACAATTCTATGAAAACAGGGAGGAGCCAAGCACCAGGAGAGCTTGCTGGCATGAGACTTTTGGCCCCCTGGCATGATGGTTGTGGGGACAAGGAGGCAATGAGCAGTGTCTGTCTGTGAGGGGACTCCACTCCCAGCTCTGCAGTGTTGTGGGGATGTTCTTGCTCTCCAGCCCATGGCAACAGGCACTGGGCTGGTATGCTCTAGGTAGAAAGAACATCATCTGGAGAAGGAGGAATCTGGAAAGCCATGGTAACAAAACTCTCCTAGCTAGTCATTTGTACAGAAGCTAGGACCAGCCTGAAAAAGCAAAGTGATGTAAGCAAACAAAAAGAAAAAAAAAAAGTTGTTCAAAGAAAATTAAACAGGCTCAGGGATGTGTTTTGCCAAACAGAAAGTCTGTGTTTAAAGGAAGTAATCTGAGTGTGGCTTAACAAGTGATTTTCAGCAGCAGAGGTTTTTTTTGATGCAATAAAAAGACTCCAACCTCCCTGGCTATCATGTTTCTTGCCTCCAGAGCTGCGTGTTCACCTCTTGCTCATTACCTCCTCCCACACGCTCCTATTGATCATCACATCCAGCACAGGTCTTGTTCGTAATTGCTGTTCACAGCAGAGATGTTCTGTGTTCTTGCACGAATCCTCCTGTCTCATTTTGCCACAGGGAAGGCTAGGATGTCAGACACTGAGCTACTGGTGAACTGCTCACAGCAAATCCCACATCCCAGGCTGGAGTGAAAACACAGCTATGTGTCATACTGGAAATTATGGTTTTGCCGAAGCTGAATTTCTTAGAGCAGAGAAGCTACACAGGGTGAAAAACACAACACTTGGTATGGAGAGGCAGATATACAGCCTGTTCAACTTCGAAAGCAGGTCTGTGAAGCCTGGCCAAGAATTCAAACCATATTTTATGGTACGAGGATTACTCATGCAGTGTTGAAAATACTGCAGAGATGCTCAGAAAACATCACTGTTCTCTTTCCAACTTGTACTTACAGTAAAAAGCTGAATTTGTTATTTCCTCCAGTAAAACTACTGTCAAATGTGGAGGCAACTACACATTTCTCCTTCCAAAAGTCATTGTATCTGTCTGGCTATGGACACCCACAGAACTGTACGTTTCTGTGTCTGTTACTGCCTGTATCACGCTGCCTCTGCAAACGTGACTGTCCCCTGCTCCCCGTTCCGCTGCTCTTGTAGACTTTGTCTCCACCACTGGAGGGTACAAAACGCTGCAGGACGCAGGACAGCTGAGTACTAAACAAGTGTCAGAAGCTACCATGTCAAGGAGCAGAAGAGAGTCAAGGTACAGAATCACAAAATCACTGTTTACAGCTACAGAAGGGCAGACGCCCTGACAGCATCAGTATCCAGTCATAAGGCAACTGACTACGAAATTAAGGGAGTCCGTGGCACTACAGAGCTCAGCTCAGGACGATCTACAAGAAATGCTGTCAGACCTCAGAGACCGACAGCTCTGCTGCATTAATTCCAGCTTCTCAGAGTTAATTTACCTTCTCTGTACGAATGTGACATGCAGATGAGGTACAAACAGGATACAGTCAATGTGCATTTACATCTCTGTACCAAGTGGGTAATTTTTGAAGGTGTACACGGCATGTGTTTCTCATAATCACACTCTTCCATCATGATCAATTAAGTGAACACACTTCCAGAAGTGGGAAAGTAATGGAGGTTTCTGTTAATACTGGTGTCAGAATAACAGAGCATCCATTGAGCAGTTCTGATGCATTTATGTGTTCTAGTTTTGGCTTGACGTAGATGCAGAGCTGGATGGATTTTATGACTACTAGATGATAGAGATTAGTGTGAAGCATTTGCTCAAGTGCTCTACTGAATCAGAGCCATGTAAGTGGACATCTGGCTTTAAGTGGATACTCCAAGGCTTTGCTGAAAAGCAGTAGGCCTTTATAACTGCTTTGTTAAATTGCCTTTATTTATGAACCTCATTTTTTTTAAAAAAATAAATTAATACAATATACCATCATTGGTTTTCTGAATCAAGACATTTCTTTGGCTGAAATCTGGAACAGCGAGGAAAATCTAAAATAAATCAGGGTTCTGCCATATTTGGAGCAATAATAAGAATCCAGAGGCATACTAGAAAGAAAACATCTGTTTCAGCAGGAGATACCAACTCATCTTGATGAGAACAGATTGGAAAAAGGCCATCTAAATAATAGATGGGCTCTCATAAAAGCAGCACATGCACAAATGCCAGCACAAACACTGAGGCTACAAAACTAACATCAAAGTAACACCAAAATGAGTAGAAGAGGGGTGGGATCAGGCATCCAGCAGCTTCTCAGAAATTACATTTAAGGCATCTCTGTTTCCACAGCCAGAGCTACCACAGAGGCTGTGCACTTACTCCATCTCATCTCATCTCATCTCATCTCATCTCAGCCCTGGAAGTAGGGACACAGCCTTGCAGCGGTTGTGTAGCAGAGGCTCTGCCCTGGACATTTGTTATACAAACTGCCACCCACATTGGTGACCACATTGTAGCTCCCAGTGGTTCCCAACACCCTCCCTTAGTTGCCATGAGGATGGAAAGGAAAAAGACAAGGGACAGGTTTTTTTGATCCATCCTGAATTCACAATCTCAGCCCAGGTAGTTTGAGAAGCACCCCTGGTCACTGCAACAGTCCCAGGGACATGAGGAGCAGCTCAGCCCACCCCATCCACAGCTTCCCACTTCCTTCTACGGAGGCATTTGAACACACCTTCAAGGTGAAAACATCGGTCCTTTTAAGCTCCTTGCACTCAAATACTGACGTCTCTTAAACAGGTCGTATGCAGGTACCCTAAGCTCCTACAGAAGCTGGAGCTTGGTGACCTCTTGGCTTCACCACTGCTCCGAGGCCGGAGGGAGGCACACAGTGAAAGGAGCAACCCCAAGGCGAGAGGAGATGGGAGCAGAAAGGTTCCCTGGAAGCCTGGAGCAGCAGGTTTGAGATCCTGCTCCACCATAGCTTGGGTGCTTGATACAGCAAACCAACAGCTCCACCATAGCTTGGGTGCTTGATACAGCAAATCAACATCATTCCAAGTATCACCCTCTCCAGTCGGTAAAGATTAATGGTTGTGAGCTGCTCCAACACTGCAGTGAAAAAGTGACATATACCAGAAACAGGTAGGACAAGTCTTAAAAGTCACCCACAGCCCTTACATTGCCTCTGCTGTCAGGAATCTTACGTCCTTCCCAGTGGCAGCTACCTTTTTTCATGTTTACTCAACACTCCCTTTCATTAAACACCCAAAAGAGATTCTACTGGTAGAGCGATGGCAATGGGAAGCGAGAATGACGTAACGGAATCCACGTGTGACTGCTTGAGGGTGGTGTAACTGCATCTACCACCATCACCAAGCACGAAACAAACACAGGCTGCACCTCCTCCCTCCTGGTAGATGCAGAGGGAACAAGTTTATTCTTGGCAAACCTCTGGGTGTCAAGAGGCTGCCTCTGCCGCCGCAGTGACATCATGTGCCACGTGTGTCGCGCACAGCCGGTGCCGACGTGCGAAACACAGCACGCTGACCTGCAAGAGCTTTTCCAAAGCAGTCTGCTGTGCAGTCTGGGGGTGACAACCACTCGTGCACCCCAGAATTGCTCGTCTGCAGTGAAAGTCTCATGCTGTAACCTCACTTAACCAGAACATGCTGACAGGATGCTAAACTGATGAAATTCATTTAACAAGTTTCCAAAGGTGAGCATTATTAAAGGCAAAATATTACTATTTATTGAGTCATGTTATGACTTCGCTTGCACTCACATTTAGAGGAAGAAATTTTGATAACTGTAAGTAAGTACCTGTCCTTTCAGATGTAAAAAGAAATAAGCAGTTTTCTTTCTCAGAAGCACGAATCCTCCCAAACATCTCCACTTTCATTATCTGTATCCCAAGATTATCTGTTACTGACTGCAACTCAGCATGATTTCATTAACAGTCTAATCGAAAGAATATATTCAAAGCAAAACCAATATTTGATCAGTTTTCTTAGCAGAGGAAGGCAGTACTCTTATGGCTTCGGGAGCAACAGACTGGGGGAAGTGACTCCCATAATTTAAAGCAGAAAGACAACGGGCGCCTGAATTGATTACTTGACTGTAGCAGGAGAAAATATGGGATGTTTCTTTTTACTGGAAGCCATTAAGAGAAATTATTTTGGTGTCTGAAACCTTTGTTCTCCCTGGCTGTATTTTACATATACGTTATATAAAAGTAGGGTATTTTTAAAAGCATTTCAGAAGTCTGGCAACCACAACCAATGTCACTGTACTTCTAAGACAAAGAAATTCCAAGGCCATGCCCAGCACGTTTACAAATTCATGTAGCGAGACAAGAACAATAGCCAGTGTCTCAGAAGCACAGCTCTGCGCTCAGTTGCCAGTATTTTCAACTGTTGCTGTCTGCTAAATATATAATATGCTAAGATCTCGTGTTGCCTGATCTAGTTGAGAGGTGTCCCTGCCTGTGACAGGGAGGTTGGATTAGATGATCTCTAAGGTCCCTTCCAGCATAGGCCATTCTATGCAGAAGAGAAACAGTAACTTATACGTCAGCACAGCAGTGAGATTACCGTTGTATGGACACACAGTAGTATTTCTTGTGGTGCAAAAAACACCAGGTCTTGGAGAAAACTGGTTTTAGTGAGAGAAAACTGGTTTTAGTGAGAGAAAACTGGTTTTAGTGCAACCTCTCCTCCCACCACAGGCCAGCACAGGGTAGAACCTCCACCCATACACATCAGCTCTTCTTGGATCTAATTCTCAGTCCTGAATATTTCTGCTAATGGTCATTTGGCCACCTGTAGGGCAAAGCCAGACAAAACTACCTTCCAACCAGCACAGCACCTGCCTTCCCCACTCCAGGCACGCTGCAGGCCACGCATTCAGTTCCTGCAAGGTGCATTGTTTGTAAGGAGGACAAATGAAACGACACACACTGAATTCTTGCAAAACGTTACACAGCAACAAGTGGTGATCAGTAAGATTAACCAAAGCACTCCAGCATCTCAACAGCCCTGAGGTCAGTGGGATCCAGCCACACCCTCCGAATGAAGCACTGATCCACGTGGGGAGAATTTCCTGTCTTTGTGAAACTGGAATTGCCAGGATTGACACAGCGAGACATTGGAACACGCCTGGAGTGAACCCCTGCGCCTCTGGGTGCTCTCAGCAACCCACCGCTCCCACGGGCACCAGCACACACCCACCAACTCGTCCTGAAAACGCTGTGCATCCGCCAGGGGCTCCTGTTGTTTTGACTCCAGGGAACCGTACAAAAGAGCAATGTTTGTCTGGATAAAAGCCAGAGAAAGCCCAAAACGCCAACAAATGCGTGAAATCTCTAATGCCATGCTGTGTTGAAGTCCCAGGCTGCCCTTACAGCATTTTCTCTTTTGCAAATTTATTTACTAGCAACTACGGGATTTTTTTCATCTGCTTGGATTGCAAAAATATTTTGGATTTACAGAAGATAGACAAAGAAGAATCAAAAGCAATAAAGGAGCTCATAAGCATCAGATGTATAGCTTGTTTTGCAGATTTATTTATATAAGAGACAGGACCAATGGTTTCTCGCCAAATCTTAAAACATGACACTGGAAGCTGCAGTTTATTTAAGCAATGCAGTGCTATACAAGCACTACAAATGACTGATCTGAAATCACTATCAAAAGGCTCAAGCACTGTGTGATTAACACAGTGAAAGTAAGTAATTATGACATTTCCATTAAAATTAGCATTGTACAAATGTTTCATTTTTTAATCACCCCAACACTGTAGTTAAGCTTGCTCTCCAGCCTCAATCAAAATATACAGAGGTCATTCTGATGAGTTTATGTTTTAAGTTTACATCCTGAAAACTCCAAATTCTGTCTTCTTCGTAGGTGCATTTAATGCTGCGCTGAGACTAAGGCCCAAAACCAGTCTTGTGTCAGCTGGATCAATAATTCCATCATCCCATAATCTAAGGGAAAAAAAAAAAAAACAGACAGTAATAAAAGAAATTAACATATAGAGTGAGTAGGTCTTCAAGCACATGAAACTAGAGATAGTTTTACTACAGAGAATGGGCTGAAGAGCTAAATTATACTTGAATCCATAGAGCTAATTCACCCCCACCACCAATGCAATAGTCTGCTGTGTACTACTCTGTGGAATTTGTCTTCTAGAAGAAACTACGAATTTCGGATAAATGAAGAATGTCAAATCTACACATATTAAATGAGATTCTTCATTTCAGTATGAAGTCATACCTTAGAGGAAAGAGCCCCTGTTTTGTTTTTTAATAGTCAGACGGAAAATGACCTTTTGCCAATGACCTATCTTCTTCTACTAACAATGCCAGTATTTTAAGGACTGTGTCATATCTTTTTTACATTACTCAGGTTAACTCAGCAGCTAGATGAGGATGATACAAATGTTTATTTTTCCATCGTTAAAAGAGCGAGAGCAAATTTCAAGTACTTCCATTATTTGTTGTTTTTATTTTTTCTGAAGCCCATTCCTTAACACAGCTCTGAAGGCAACGAATGAGCAGTTTCCAAATTCCCAAGTTCCCCCAAATACTTGTAAATAGTCTCTTTGATATCATGCAAAAATTAAACTACTTGTGGCATCAGTTCCCAATGACAGCTCCATCCCACCCAAAACAAAACGCACACCAAAACCCTCATCAGACCACAAAACTGTAAATATTGTACAACTACTATCTCTCCAGCAAGGTATTTAAACCAGACAGCACGCTGCCCATTGCAACCCAGTCTTGCATAAACACACATTTTAATCAGCGTCTTCAAAATTTATGCAGAGTATCTATCACTGTAAGAGAGTGATGTTCCTCTTCCATCCCATCTTTGCCTAGAGAGATGGATTTGCATTTTTTGAACTTACTACAGTATTGGCTAACGTTTAATTCTTTGTCTGTGGAAAATTTAAAAACACAAGGGTCATGAATAAGGAGCTAAGACAGACTCTACAATGAGAAAGCAAAGCCATTCCCTTCTAAGTGAAGTTTCCAGCTGCAAATTTCCTATTGTTTGAAGATTAATTGGAAGAAGTCTATGAGACGGGAAATCATATATTCTACACTCTTTTCTGAATACTGAATGTGCCACCTTCAGCCTCAACAGAAAGGACTGCAAACGATACATGAACACATCCTGATAAGCTCAAGGCAGCAGCAGACACTTCTAGGTGTTTTCCATCTTGGTTTTATTAGGACATTTGCTGTGAAAGTAATATTCATGAGATCAGATAAAACTAATAAGAGACTGACAATGTATGCTTTTTACTTTACAACAAATTCCTGTGTCTATCCTGCGATGCACAAAGCGGAATTGTAATAAAAGACACTTCTAACAAGACAGGGCACGAGGATCTTGGGAGTCCGTTCTCCAAGTAGCAGAGAGAGAAGGAAAAAAAGACACCCAGATTGGAAAAAACATTCTCTTACAAATATATCTTATCACGGTGCAGCTCCCTGTCGTGGGTTGACCCTGGCCGGCCGCCAGGTACCCACACAGCCACTCACTCACTCCCCCCTTCACTACTGAACATGGGGAGAAAATATCTCCAAGGGCTCAGGGTTTGAGATAAGGACAGGGAGATCACTCTCATTTACCGTCCCGGGCAAAACAGACTCAGTTTTGGGGAAATTAGGTACATTTATTAAAAGAACTAATCAGAGAGGAGTAGTGAGAAGTAAGAAAGAGCAAACAAATCTTAAACAGAACACCTTCCCCCGATCCCTCCCTTCTTCCCGGGCTTAACATCAATCCCCGTTTCTCCAGCTCCTCCCCCCGAGCGGCGCAGGGGGACAGGGAATGGGGGCTGCCGTCAGTTCATCCGACGTTGGTTTCACCGCTTCTTCATTCCGGGGGAGGACTGTTCACTCTTCCCCAGGGAAATTGTGGGGTCCCTCTCACGGGAGACAAGCTTCACGCTCTCTTCTCCGCGTGAGTCGTCCCACGAGGGGCAATTCATCACAAACTGCCCAACGGGAGACACCTCACGAGGGGCAGCCCACCCTCGTGAGTCTGAGGCGCAGTCCTTCAGGGGAAACTGCTCCAGCGTGACCCACCCGCAGCATCCCAAAAGTCCCACCGGCCAACCTGCTCCAGCGTGGGCATTCCTCTCTTCCATGGGCTACAGGTTCCGGCAGCGACTTGCTCTGATGCGGCTTCCCACGGGCTACAGTCCCCTTTCAGGCATCCACCCACACGGCGTGGAGTCCTCGGTGGACATCTACGCGGTGATCCTCACGGTGGACATCTGCACCTCGCCCATGGGCTGCAGGGGGACAACCCGCTTCACCAGGGTCTTCACCACGGACCCGGGGGACTCTCTCTGCTCCGGCGCCTGGAGCTCATCCTTCCCCCCCCTCCTTCTTCAGTGACCTTGGTGTCTGCACAGACTCTCACTCCTCCATCTCTGTGCCAGCTGTTATGGTGCAGTTCTTTTTCCCCATTCTTAAATATGTTTTTCACAGAGGGTTCCTCTGCTATCACTTTGCTGATAGGCTCAGCCTTGGCCAGCGGCGGGTCCCTCTTTGGAGCCGGCTGGCATTGGCTCTATCAATCTTGGGGAGCTTCTAGCAGCTTCTTACAGAAGCCACCCTGCAGCTCCCCCCCCGCCGCTGAAATCTGGCCAGGCCAAACCAAAACACTCCCCAAGTACAGGAGACTCTTACCCTCAACGGGGCACAAGGAAAAAGCTGAAGTACAAAATGAGAAAGTGGTTTGCAGAAGGGAAGACTTTGTCATTAACTGGGCGAAATGATGCTGTTTCTTTTTTGGGACGGAAAACGAAAGACAAAAGAAATTTTCCACCGTGGCAGCTGTGGCACTCACTGATCCGGCTGACAGGTCCCAACCAGCACCAAAAGAAGTGGGGAAAAAAAAGAATCTCTTTCAAGGGGAAAAAAAAAAAAAAGGCCAAAAACTCAAATTACAAATTTAAGGCAATTGTAGCTATATCTAACCTGTCCTCATTTCAGGATTCTCAGTGAGTATCTCCCTTCTACTGGAGCTGTGTATTGGAATATTCTAACAGCCACACTTGCACCTGCACGGAAGAGGCACTAACAGCAAATCCTCTTTCAGGAGACACACAGTAATCACCTGTATCATTGTCCAGAAAAAATGCAAGCTCTTGCAGTCTGGTTCCTGTGGGTTACTCCTTTCCTAACTGCGGCTTTGAATTTGAAGTAATACTTGTTAAAATATTTTGATGTATTCTAACAATACTCCACTGAAAAGACACTCAGAGTATGAGCTTCCTACCATGCAGCAAAAACAGTTTGAAGCCTTTTTGTTCAAAGTAAGCAAAGGACAAAGTATGATTTGGTTTTATTGAGAATTATTTACGAGTTACTTGAATTCTCTTGTTCTTCCCCAAGATACTGCTTGCATCTGTTCAAATAACCTAGCAAGACTGAGGTGCCAAAACAGAATACGTCCCATACTTTGAAGATCGTGAAGTATGCATTACCAAAGTTTAATGTATATGCTTTTCCTTCCTTACATTCTTGTATTTTAGATTATGATTTAGTTCTGATGAGTATCAGTAGAAGGGATGGAGAAGATCCCCACTGCTAGTGAAAAGCAAAGCAGTAAGAAAAAAGTACAGTAATTTCTATTTTTAAGAAAATTTGGGGGGGGGGGTTGATGTTACAGGTTTGTTTGCTCTGCACGTCAACTTGTTTTAATGAACAACTGTAATAATTTTTTTTACTTAGGAAACACACTGAAACTGAATGAAAGAATTCATACTGCTTAGAAGTATTTAAAAAACATGCTAAGGGCCTGGGCAGGGCAGGGCAGGGCTGAACTTCTTCTTCAAGAAGAATCATCAACTTAATGTGGTACCTTCGATGTGGCAACTTCATAGTGACCACCAATGTAACAGACGCTTCCAAACACAAAAGCAGGTTTTAATGGCAGCTTTGTTTTTTTTGTAACAACACAATTACCTTAAATATTCACAACCACAAAGATTTTACGTTGCATGGAAGTCAAGCTGCTTACATACAGTCACCTCTGGCTCCTGTTTCTCTTTGTTTAAAGAAAACTACATTCGCCACTGGGATGCAGCATTAATAATTAAATTATCTATTAAAACCCCATTGCTAGAACATGAGTCACAGCTACGCTTATAAAATATTTGTAACCCAGACACGGTGAGCAAAAGAAATGAAGTCCCCAAAAGTAAAATGCTCATGTAATTTGTTAAAGATGTAAACCACTGAAATCCTTTTGGAAATCTGTAAGCAGATTAATATAATTCACTAAAAAGGGCGCTGCCTAATGACTTTTGTTAATTAAGACTGGTCACTGTGAAAGGTTCTAATCAAATAACTGATTAAAGTTTGATTAGAAAACACAACTGCAGGGAACAGTACTGACATCCTGCACATGTAACAAGTTACAATTTATAAGCGAAATTACATAAGGGGAAATTATAAATAGGTACATTTTCTTGTATTTTAAGATCATCAGGGCATTTTCCTTCCCTCTAATTATTACTGCTGAAAAATTGATTCAAAGCCTAACAAAGTCAACCTGAAGGGCCACACCCGTCTCAACGACACTAGGGATGGGGCAGACTGGTCTCCATGTCTTAGCAAGAGGACGGTGTGAGGACTCCAGACTGGCTGCCCCTGAGCAGCGGTGCAGGCAGCAGGTCTGGCCGCCCGCGTGTCACTCCTTCCTCTCGGCAATGCAAAGCTGCTCACTGGCATTTTCTTCATTTTCTCTTGGTCCAGTTTGGTGGAGGGATCTAGTTAGCCTCCGACAAAAACAAGGCTATGCGGACGCAGTTTCAGCGCAGTGCCCTCACATTTTATTGACAGTCAACTGTTTGGGTTTTTTTACCTTGCTCGGGACCAGGCAGGAAGCATCTTTTAGAGGAACGGGAACACGTTGCTTCTTCTCGCCGACCTATGGCAAATGCCTGCCGAAGAGGAGCTAATGTTGGCTGACAAATGGGTTGGCTCCAAGGTACAAGGTGGCTAAACCCCGCCCTCAGGTACATCACATACTGGAAAAACTGTTCTGCATCTCGTTGTTTCTGCCTAGGCACCCTGCTCCACAGAAATGGGGACTTCTGAGCTCTTGGTCAGAGCAATACAGGAAGGAACCAGGCACACACGTGGTAACATTGGCAGGAAGGCAGCAAATCGGGGCAGAGAATGTGAGAATATCTACCAACATACCCAATTATCGCTACAAGACAGAAAAGAACAATTAAGAGCTCTTGTGCAACGCAGACTGTACCTACGCAGAGAGAGAGAGAGAGAGAGGAAGCAGCCCGGAGTGTCTTGCCCCAGTCCAGCGACACCGCCCCCGCAAGCACTCCTCAGAGAAAAGGGGCGTTTCGCTCCCGTTGCTTTTAGTAATGTCCTGTTGTAAATACTGACAATGGCCTGTTGTTATTTGATCAAGTGTTTATAGTGCTAATATACTGAATGTTAAATAAATCCAATTACTTTAAATCATGAGTACAAAGAGACTATCTTTCCAGTGAACATATAAAAAGAAGCAAATGTAAGAAAAAAAAAATTAATCAAACCATTCATCTTCTCCTCCGTGGCAGGGATTCATTTCAAATACAGTCAGTTTGACTCATTTTCTTAATTTTGTTGTATCAGTGGCAAATTATTCTCCTTAAAATCCAGTTATAAAAGATGACAATTTAAGTTCTCATTTTTCCTTCTTGCCTCAGGGCACAAGGTTTTGTTACATAGGTACTAGACTTGACTTGATCTTTAAGGGGTACTAAAAGAGACAGCAGTGAAGTTTTTAACAAGTTTTATTTTAAGTTTTTTTAAAAAAATAAATCAAAACCAGTACGCCACCAAAAGTCCATGTCAGTAACAATTCAGGATTTCATGGAAGTATCCACATCGATTATATATAAAAAACCCAATGAACTGTAACTTGGTAGCAGCAGGGGGTGTATATGTGCATAAAAACTTAAGAGTCTGAGAAAACCTGTGACCCTAAAAAACTACCACACAGGCCTCTACCAGAAGTAGAGCCCAAACAGCAATGAGACAAAACTCCTCCTCAAATTCATGAACCACCAGCTGTAGGACTGCACCGCTGAAACTTGCCTGGATGACACCACAAACCCTGCACTGCAAATCCTACCCAGAACACTTACCCCATCACAGCCCAGTCCGGGCAAGAGTTTCCATTTGATGAAGATACTTACTTGATTAAACACTAAAATGAATATAGATCTCCCATGGACAATTATTTCAGTTAAGCTCATTCCACCAGCCCAAGAGAAAAAACAGAGTAGAAGCTACCATTAATTTTGTATCTTCCTTCAGATAATGATAGAAAAATTCATTGGAGAGTTCACTGATGCTCCTGTTTCAAATTCATCCCACATCAGATTAAGGAGGTATCAAGCTAGATAAAAAGGCCCCCAAACTCCTTCTCTTATTGGCATGTCCTTGACATTGACAGAGTATCTTACACCCACCTGTTCACATAATTTCTGCCCACAATGCGCACATCAAAATTTATCATATCCCAACCACTCAGGACTCAATTCTGTTTCCAGACTTCTGAGCCTGAAGGTAGGAAAACCATCAGTAATTCTAACTCAGCTACATAAAAACATACACACAGCAGACTCCACAGAAAAGACAGACTCCACAAAAAGAGAAGACACTGCGGCACAGCAGAGCCCCGTTACCACGTGCTTCTCTGCATCATCGTTAGCAGCTGAGACCACATGGGAGAATTAGCTTTTGGATATCACAATCAGAAAAAAGTACAGGAAGATTAGTACAGACAGGATGAACCTAACGTACAGTAACGCGAAGAGGACAAGAAAACGTCCAACCTAGTTTGCAGAAGTAACGCTTCAGGATGCCACCTCGCTTCATTAGCCTAACTAGTTCCTGGGCATTTACCAATATTATAGTAACCTGAGCCCAAAATTCTGCAAAGGACTTCTCCACAAATATGAATATGCTGCACGCATCAGCTAACACCCTGTCCCAACTGCCATTATCTGATACAGTCACCTACCAAGATCATGACCTGAGATCTGCAAACAGGTTCAGGTCTTCCTGAAAATTCTCCTTCGCCACAGGCCTTTTCTACTGGCAGAATCCCACTAAAATGAATTATTCCTAATACACAAGCAGCCACAGCTTAACACGCTTCAGAAAGGTGACCAGATGCTACACCAGGAAGAATTTTATAAAACTTATCCAGAATAAAACACACACAATACAAACTCCACGCTACCATATCATCACCTGAAGAACCAGGAGAGTCATTTCTGCAAGTGCTTGCCTTCTTCTGAACCAGCACACACTGCTCAGAGGCAAGACAGCCAGAACATTGATTTGAAGCTTGTCGCATTATACTCCTGCCCATCAAAAACAATCTTTGTTTCAGAATGCTCTGTTCTGCTGTTCTTCAAAACCAAGATTTAGATGTTGTGTCCCATGACTACAATTAATTTTTGGGAAAGCCCCTTATATGTTACCTTGCACTGGAATAATAAGGGTTTCCTTCCTCCTCAAACCTCCTAATGATAGGCTCTTTCAAAGCCGCTTCATCTGCCTCAGATAACTGAAAAACAGGCAAATAAACAAACACAGGTAAGATATTTTTTAGTAATTTTTCCCACAATGACAGCAGAGCTCTATATGTGGCATCAAACTCAAAGAAACTTCTTAAATGATGTCCCCAAAGTCCTCCTCTCTTTTTACACATAATTATCAATTTGTCATATCTGACAATGAAATTGAAGTATCACTTCTTTAAAATGGGTAAGTGGGAAAAGGAAAGTCAAGCTATACTTAACTGAGGATAAGAATAAATCAGGATTACCATCTGAAGAATTACTGAAGTTACTGTACTGAATAAACTCTGTTGTGAGTTGCCTTTGGTGAGATTTTTTTATTAAAATAAGTCTATACTGTTCCAACACTGAGTTTCTCTATGATCCAGAGCAGTTGCCACCATAATTGGCATGTCTCCCAACACATTTTTCTGACATTAGCCACCATTATTTTTCTCACACTTCCTTCTGAGTGTCATCCTGTCCATCTGTGTGATTTGGGAAATTATGAGAGCGAGAGAGAAGGGTGAACAAGTGGTGCTCCTCAGGGGTCGGTGTCTGCACTGGTGCTATTTCGTCTCTTTGTTGATGACACAGACAGTGGGTTCGAGCGCGCCCTCCTCGACTTTGCTGACAACACCAAGCTGTGCGGTGCAGTTCTGTGCTCAGCTCTGGAGCCGCCAACCCAAAAACGACCTGGATCTGTTGCAGCGAGTCCAGAGAAGGGCCACAAAGTTGATCAGGGGCTACGAGGACAGGATGAGAGAGTTGGGGTTGTTCAGGCTGCAGAAGGGAAGGCTCCAGGGAGATCTTACAGCAGCCTGCCAGTGCCTGAAGGTGCTACAGGGAAGCTGGGGATGGACTCTCGATCAGGGATTGTAGTGACAAGACAAGGGGTAACAGTTCCCAACTGAAGGAGGGTAGATTTAGATCAGATATTAGGAAGAAACTCTCCTGTGGGGGCAATAGAGTTGGAACTAGATGATCTTTAAGGTCCCTTTCAACACAAACCATTCTATAACAAAGTGTAGAAAAAACAACTGTTGACGTAAGAGGTACATACCACTTCATCATTCTGAATGACTACTCATGAATACAGGCAACTTTAAGACATCATAATAAAATCACTTCTTATGAGACCAAGGCACCAGTATAAACATAAGCCATATAAATGAAAAAACAGAGCAGAAAAGACTGCACAGAATCTAGAAAAGATTATTAAACAAAATACCACTAATTTTCACTTAAAATGTTGAGATGAGTCACAATCTTTTCCAAATCTCTACAGACTTCTGCTGTTACAGGTTTCATAATTATCAGTCACTGAATAATTTGAAGATCAGCTTTCAATAAAACTGCCTACTTCAAAAATAGTTGGAAAGACACTTTGTTCTCACATATTCCTCCTCATACTCCCAAACCAGAGATGATCCCTGTCTGCTTATTTTGGGCAGAACTAATAATCTGCACAAAATACAAAAAAAAAAAAAAAAAAAAAGAGAAATACTTTTCGTAAAAAAGAGATGTCATACATGATCTTTACAGTTAGATGACGTAAACAATAGCATTTAAGAAATGCTCCTTGCTTGTCATGCATGAGGTGGCATTGGGAGAACAATAATTCATTGGTGCCTCTCTGCAACATCCTTTCCAGATCATAAAGTGAGTAACTCCAGTGGAAGAGTGAATGGTAAGAACATTACTGCAGCAGAAAGACGTACCTGTTTTCCTTCCCTTGCCTTTTGGTCCTTAGCTATTGTAGCTAGAACAGTTGCAGCCTGTTCTCCTCCCATCACTGATATGCGAGCATTCGGCCACACATAAAGAAATCTTGGACTGAAAAATACACATTAAATAGTGAAATAAAACATTGCCTTACCTCACAGTAAAGAGCTAATTCTCACCCAGCTAAGAATTCATTTTTATGCATTACAAGCTTACAATGTATTGGTTTTTAAAGAATGCAAATGGGTGTACTTCAAAGCTTGCAGTATTATGTTTTTAAATGCAAAAATTCTGCTAATTTCTTATATTTAAACAGCTTAAAAATTATTTCTCTCTTTCTTGAATCTCTACATTTATCTCCCCAGCCCCTTCCCTTTCCAGAAATTTTTTCATCAACAATGTCACTAACAACTTCAATAGTATTAGGGACCTTGAAAAATGGAAAAAAAAAAAAAACCATTTATGTGAGTCATGTTCAAGGGGTCAAAAAAACCCTATTCCTAGGGGTTCTGCAAACATTACTCATAAAAGCAGGCTCACTAAAGGGAATAAGGATTTTTCACACAAGCTGGTACTTTTCATGCAGAACAAAGGACCAGCCCATACAGCCTAAGGATTTTTTAGGACTGTACAATGTCCCTGCAACAGTTAAAATGGGAGAAAAGCATGCTAGCACATCTACATGTTAGAAAATCTCCTCTGCCACCTAATTCAAGGTTAAGCATGAGACCATCAATCTCTACAAGTCTGTCAGGCTGTTATCTAGTTACGATAATATTCACTGAGAACTGTTTTGTTTTCCAAATAGCACAACTTCTACAAGAGTTTAGATAGTTTTGGTTTTTTTCAGAACGGTACCTTGAGGTTATGTTCACTTAACTTAGGCTTAACTCCTGTCATAATTTTAAGTAACACTTACCTATATGCTCTCCCACACATCCCATAGTTTCCAGCTCCATATGAACCACCAATAATCACTGTTATTTTAGGTACACTGGCACAAGCTACAGCAGTTACCATCTTGGCACCATCTTTTGCTATCCCTCCAGCTTCATATTCTCTACCAACCATGAAACCTAAAGAATTGCAACATGAAAAAAAGCAGCTCACTAATTTTGTATTACTAGAATGTGCTGCAGGTCATACTGTGTGCTACATCACAGGCAGAAAAAAATGAAGAACAAATCATGAAGGCAAAGCTTCCACCAGCTGCTTACAAGCTGATTTCAGACCAGGCTGCAGATGTAGGTACAACCAAGCACGTAAGATGCTCTCTGTAAGTTATAGCCTCAAGAGTTAACAGTAAAGCCTATAACACAGTGAAACTTCAAAATATTCAGCTTATTCACCTGTAATATTCTGCAAAAACACAATTGGAATATTTCTCTGGCAACACAACTGGATGAAATGTGTACCCTGTGGAGAGGAAAGAAAAAAAAGTAAAAAAAAAGGTGCATCAGTGAAGCTATCGCTACCAGCACCCCAAAGTCTCCTTCCACTGAAGCCCATGGGAGTCACCAAGTACTGTTCTACATCTGCTTCATCCAAAGCCAACTGCAAAACATGTATTTGCTCTACCAGAAGAAAACGCCACGAATGTGTGAGTCCAAAGGTAAAGCAGAAAAAACACCCTCAGAAAGCACTACTGCCAATACTGAAAAGCTCAACTGCTTTGACTCTGACAATACGTGGTTAAAAATCAGAGACAGCTTCACAGTGCGGCACCTGACACCGAGTTTTGCAAGACTGTGTCATGGCAGTTAAGACAATTGGCCAGAAAAAAATACCTCCCTGTTTCCTGTACAAAAGAACATTATTCTCTGAAATTGGGAAAGGCTCACACACTGTTTGCCCATGGCTCACGACAACTGCTGTAACACCCTTTCCTTTTTCTCAGTGCAGATGCTCTCTCCGAATTTTTTACGAAAAGATCACTTTCATAGCAAAGATACAAATAGTAGATTCCAAGGTTCTGTTTCAACCAGGAATACTGAAAATCAACAAAGTTCCTTAGATTATGTGCATGCTGCTGGTAAAAAAAGAATAATTAAGGGTTATGAAGCACAGCAACTGAAAAAAACTCCAATCTCTTTACAATACAAACCCAGCAATGTTTACAAAAGAAAGCCCCCCCCAAAACCCCAAACAATAAAATTACAAAGCATAGTCTTTAGCTAGATTTTTCAGAAAAGTACTAAAACCACCCTGACATCATGGGAAACAGATGTGTCACAACTTGTTACAAAAATGGCAAAGAAAAAGAAAGGAATGTTGTTAATTATGACGCTTACAGAGGCAACATCATTGACAAAGGTTTCTCTAGAAGTGAAATGAACGAAACCTGACCATCTGCTCCTACAGTACTGACATGCCAGCACAAGTTCTCAGAGGAATATTCCTTACATTTTTTCCATTGGTCAGAAAAAAGTTGCAGCACTACAGGAAAACACTGAAAATACTAGAAATCACGGAAGTCATTTTCAGCTTGGAAATAACTGTTATGAAACAAATGCTAGCCAAAACCAATGTCGCTACCACATTGAAAGTGTTCATTCATTACATGAAACTCATGTACTGAAACTCGTTTTATTACAGCAATAAATCAAGTAAAATTACTTTCTTTCTCCAAAACTCTCATCAAGGCTTCCTTGTTCCTATAGATGTTGAATATTGATTTGCCCACTATTAGTTTAAGGAGCCTGCTAGAACCAAACTTTGCATATATAACACTCTTACAAAAAATTTGTCTGACAGTAGTTTCTTAAAAAAATTAAAGAACTAAACCAAATACCACAAAACAACGTAAGTAACTGCTCTGCCACACCCAGAAACTCTCTGTTACAAACAATTCCCCAAACCCAATCCACAAAGCACTGGTAGCTGTAATACAATCATAATACTCTATCAAAGATGCCCTTTAATCCACAGAAAAGTTATTTTAGTTCAGATTTTATGAGACTGAACGTGTTTTCACTCTTTAGTCTGAGGAGCTGCTGTGGTAAAATATGAAAATTAAACTAGTAAAACAATATTAACTGAATGTTGGAATCCAGGTATGAAATTCTCCAGTTATTACAAAAGCAATGTTTTTATGTAGTACTTCACAGTGTAGAGGTTAGGAATTACAACTAACAGGGTATTTTCTGCAGTCAGCATGGACTTTTTTTTTCAATGGCTATAAGCTTCAGGATAAACTATTTCAATTGTGTGGTAGTCACACAGCTGACAGCAGCTGTTCTTCTAACTGTATTTTCCTACTGACCTACCAACTTCGTGTCAGGAAAATCCACAAAACACTGATTCTAAAAAATGGTCACTTATTTTTACAACTTATTAAGCTATTTCATATTTACATGAAAAATACGGAGCCTGCTCTCTTTCATTATTTAAAAAAGTTTCTCATTTCAAGAGCAAAGTGTCCACCAGTTTTGTTTTTCCATAGCAAATAATCTATTTATTTACCTTTTTTGCTGACTCTGAGAAAAGAACTCCATTGTTTCCAATAATTCCTACTGGATAACCAAATATTCTTGCAAATCCTGAAGCAGAAAAATAGATCAGTAAATCTTTATATATATTTATTTTATTAAAGCATATAAAAGTAACACTTTCTCTCGGTAACTCTTGTTGAAGAAAAACATTATTAAAGATTTCAATCAATGGGTAAACCAAGTAGAATGAATCCTACTACAAAACCAGCGGGAACTTACACAGAATCATTCTAATTTCTAAATACCTGTAATTAATGTATCCCCATACAAGGCTTTGAATTCATCAAATTTACTTCCGTCTACAATTCTAGCAATGACCTGAAGAAAAAATAGAAAAATAAAATGAAATTCCTAATCCTTCCTAGTTCTTGATTTCTTTAGGAACAAACACCATGATGAGTTAAAATAAATGTTTTCCACATAGAGAATAGGAAGCAATCCACCATATAAACAGTCCTGATAGAAGCTAAAGCCCATTCGCTTTATTTAAAGTGTGATTTATCTACATGTTTATAAAAAACGGAATTTCAAAGATTTGGAATATTCTAACTGAACAGTTTAAACTATACAAGAACAAAGTCTTCCTGATTAGTTAAAGTTCTTTTACCTCTGGTTATATTAAAGATTAATCAATAGATTCACATTTATAAAGAGAAAAAAATATATATAAACCATGAATCATTTTCTTAGAGATAAGTTTATTTTCAGCTTTGCTTAGGTTTGTGATATACAAAAATAATGAAGATTTGTTCCGAGGTTTCTCCAAGATGTGAAGGAGCCATTTTACATAAACACAGATCCGCTGCTAGTTAAGACATGGGCTGGAAGATTTTTATTTCAAGTTTAAAGAACACAAAGCTATTACAGCTTTTAAGAGTGTAGCGTGAGACCCACTGAAAACGTTCACCTTTCTTCCTTTACTGCAAAGCAAATCTTAGCCATTTCTGACAAAGTATTTTAAGAAAGGTACACACTTCCGAAAATAAATACTTGGTTGGTAATGAAAAAGGCTCTGAAAATGGGATCTATGCAGAACATGAGAAAGGATGTTGTCTTAGATGAAGGTAACAAGGCAAATAATTACACCAGACCTGTGGCAGAGTACAAGAGTCTCCATATGCGCTTGGGAGAGCAACGAAATGCTTGGGGTGCCTATACTCCATGAATTTTTAAATATTTGATTTTTACTTTCACAGGATTAACAGAAAAGGAAAGCTATCTCATCAGTTCGCAAATCTACAGAATGCTTTGCCAGTTCCCTGCTTTCTGGCAGCTTTTCCAGTCGTATAAGCAAAAAGTATTGTATTCTCAACATGCAATTGCAATGGGCTGCTGGACCAAAATATAAAAAAATAGGTTAGAAGATTTTATCAATTTTAAATACTCACTATAACCCCCAAATCAGATCTCTTTAGACAAACTATGGTGATATAAAGAGTGGTTTCATGCAAGAAAACCTAGTGCATGCATGTATGGGCATGCAGGTCTTGCGTTTATAGTCACACCTCTTTGACATCGAAGTTTCTTTTTAGCTGGTCACCAACTATTCCATATATTTCATCCGCAGGAAATAAAGGCTCTTCTGACGGCTCTATGGTCACCTGTAGATGTTTAATAAAACAATGTACACAACAGTTCATATCATGACTTAAAAACCCAACTGCCCTGAACACAATCTTCTCTTCACCTACCATCAAAATGCCTGTACGAGCTCATCCTCATTTTATATAAAGACCAAGTTTCTTAAACTGAAGTCTGACAACACTTTCTCACTTACTGTTAGCTTTGTTTCTTCTCTTCCATATACCTCCATACCTCCTCCATGTTATAAAAAAATGGAGTATGCTCTCCCATTTGATGCCTTCCCTCTGTGCCCTATCAGGCAGCGAGTATTCTGAAAAACCTACTAAGACTTTTGCCAGGCAGCTGAATACAACATCTTGCCTTCTTGCAGCTGCTGAGCTTTCAACTCCGATTTGCTCTCTCTGTCAAAACAAGCTCAGGCAACTCCTCTCCCACACGCCATCGATTGTGCTTTCTACAAGGAATTTTTAAAGCAATGCAACACAATGACATGACTCAGGTATATCCTCTCAGTTTCATACCTTTCATTAATAAGCATGGAAAACGTGTATTCAAAAAGATGCTTTAGCAGGTGTCTAAATTTTAAGTCCAAAGGAACAATCACGTGGGCTGAAACGAAGCACCTGGCAGGACTGGGTTAACTGTGAAGCAGAGGTCTGTAATTCTGAAGCACTGGTCTAATTGCTTCAGTCTTACATGCAATCCTAACAATTTTATTAGGAATAATGCAATGGAACATCATTGCAGAACTCAAATATTGAAGAAATCTCTAAGGACAAGAACCGTAACTTCCATTTGAGACAAAAAACGTGTAGTATAAATCAATAAAAGAAAAGCCTTCCTAATTTAAACACAGTGTTGCCACATTCTGTACACTTACGTCCACTTTCTTCCGGAGATTTAAATTTCTTACAACTTTCCTTGCTAGATGAAGCGCATGGCTGTCATCCAAAGCATAATGATCTGTTACACCAGATTTTCTGCACATAAATAAAAATAGCAATATGAAGGCTTAGAAAAATAAAATATAACAACAAAAATTTCAGGGTTTAAGATATTTTAAGACTTTTTAAGCTTTATATTTTTCTTTAATATACAAATGCTGCAATACTCCAGATGCTATGACACTATTCTCCATGTTTTATTACAAAATTATTTTTAAAATAAAACCCATGCCTGAACTTTTCTTTGGAACAGTATATTCAAGTTATCAGACATGACAAAAAATGGCAGCTCTAGGATATAAAAAATCTAAATGACAATATAAAAGATGAGAAACAATGTTCAAATGGAAATTAAAATTCATTTGAAATTATAAGGAGAACATGTTCGCAGAAATGTTATGAACTGCTCTTAAAAATAATTCTTTATTCACTTCAGTAAATGAAGTAGAAATTAAGCATTTATCATACAGTAATACTTAACTTTGTTTACTATTCATTCTAGACCTAGGAAGTGTGCAGAATTCTTTGTTTTGATAAGAAGTACCCTCTTATAAAAAACACAAGCTATTTTCATCTTGCTTGGAGTAAGTTCTAACACAGTAATAAAGATGCGACCTGCAAAACATATTCCCTTTCTCAATGTATGTTATCTATTAACCCTCAGTATTAACCAGTGTATAAAAAGTCCTCCATATTACGCATGATGCTGCAGTACGCTAGACATGTAAGTATTTTGAAGCAGTAAATGAAGGAAATAACATCCTAACTACAGTAACGTAAGGTAATTATGCTATTGTAACAATAAAAGTATTCATCAGCACCAGATAAGGACAAAGAAAATCTTGATTTTCAAAATCTAAATATAGCTTTTAAATATCCAACAATAAATTTAAAGAATACAGTATAATAAAATACAATACAGTCCACTAAAGTCTAAAGGATGGAAGAAATTATCTCTGGGAACATATTTCTCTAAACCTGCAGTGAAGATCTGCTCCTCCAAGATCCTCTGCTGAAACCTCTTCACCTGTTGCTGCTTTGACCTAGAAGAAAAAAAAGAACATGACACTCATCTTGCATTCGTGTTTACATTGGCTTAGTTATAGTAACAAAAGAGATCATTGCAAAATGCTTCTTCATTAATATCATTTCCTCAGTTACTATCGTCCAGATCTGTCACATCTAAAATGTGACAACACAGAATCTTCTCAAAATTACTTAGTTTCTCTGACTTAGCATCCTTATTTTAGCATTAATATGTAGTTTTCATTGAGAAAGGCTGCCACGTCCATTGTTAGTGTGAGTATACTTACGCACCCTTTAGACTTACGAACATGCATTTTCCAAAAAAACTTTTCTGCACTTAACAGTTTCGAATGTGATACTTTCCTGCATTGCTCCAAACAAATAACATCTCAGTTGAAACTTAGCATTCTTTGACTTTGCTTTCTCTACCTAAACTCTTCTTCTGTGAATTTTAACTTACATATTTAAATATTTACCATAAAACAATCATTAGCGGTTTTTATTTTCTACATCTTCCATTAAATACACAATACTTTGGTAATAGTGATTTTCTTTTAAAAAGTGTATTAATGGCATACAACTTTTTTGATAAAATATGATGCCTCCATAAATATACCTGGAACACACAATCTAAATCTTAGATCTGTCAAATCTTAGACCTTTGCAGGATAACTCAAGAGTGAGTGAACTCTTTCAAACAAAGCAGTATCATTTAGTGCATAGTAAAAAAAAACTATCATCACTTCCAAAACAGATTTCAGTTTCCAAGTTCTGTGCCTAAAACCAAAGTACAGTGATATAAACACATACATATTTCCAAATTGTCAAATTTGTAAAATTAAAGATATTTCCTCTCTAGTAGTATTTTTGTTTTAAAATTTGAATGGCTACCCACGTAATATGAAGCTGTGACATTCTGATACTAACTAATGAGAAGGTTGTCAGAGACAAAATTAACTTGAGTTTTCATTGAACAACAAATAGAAGAATGTACTTTTAAGAGAAATTAGGTAAAACCTCTTCATCAATAGGGTTGCCAAGCATTGGCACAGGCTGCCCAGGGGAATGATGGAGTCACCATCCCTGGAGGTGTTCAGAAGATGTGTATATGTGGTGCTGAGGGACATGATTTAGCGGTGGACCTGGCAGTGCCAGTGTAACAGTTGCGCTCTATTATCTTAAGAGTCTATTCCAACATAAATGATTCAGTAATTCTATTCTATGGTGCTATGAAATAATCCTATGCATCTGTCTTTACGCATCTCACGCAGTAGGCAGTTATATAGCGATTCTGTGACAACTGCAGAACTCGGAACAAACCTGAACAGAGCATTGATTTCTATTAGCACAGAAAACTAGACACCCATTTTAATCAACTCTACACAGACTGGCTTTTTTTCTCTTCCACAGAGGTCAACTTTTCTTCCTCCAAATCAGAGTTGTGAATTCTGTTGGCCACCCTGGCAGACTGTCACGTTTGAGCAGGGTCAATGAGAAGAGGATGCTCATGACCATGTACATTTGAGTTTTGAGCATCTCCAAGGATGAAGACTCACCCAAACTCTCTGGACAACTGCATGATCATCCTTGCAGTAAAAAAGTGCTTTCTCACACCTAAACAAAATTTCCTGTTTTCATCTTGTGCCCTGTAGCCTCCTGACATGTCACTGGGCACCAATGAGAAGTCTGGCTCTACTATCTTTAGTACCCCCTGCAAGGTATTCATACGCATATACAGACTGCTCCTGAGCCACCTCTTCACCAGGTTGAGGAGTTCCAGCTCTCTCAATCTCTCCTTCTATCAGTGCTCCAGTGTCCCTTCAATATCTCCACCGACTTTCATTGCCTCATGTGAATATGTCCATGTGTTTCTTGGTCTGGAGAACCTAGAACTGGACCTAGTATCCCAAACGTCTTTTATGAGGGCTGAGTAGATGGGAAGTCACTACCCTTGCCTTGCTGGAAATGCTCTAATGCACGCCCAGGATGTTGCTGACTGCCTTTTCTGCAAGGGCACATTGCTGGTTCCTGTAACTTCATGTGCCCTGGGACCTACAGAGCCTCCTCTGACAAGCATCTTCCCAACTGGTTGGTCCCCAGCCTCTTCTGGTGCCTAGGATTATTCCTCGAAGGAGCATTTGGCTGCTGTGTTTAACTCCCAAAGGTTCTGTTCACTCCTGTTCTGCAGCCTCTTGAGGTCCCTCTGAAAGGCAGCACAACCATCTGCTCTATTAAGCACTCCTCACAGGTTTTTATCATCTGCAAATTTGCTTATGGTGAACTTTGACCACTGTCCAGGTCATCGGTGAAGATGCTGAACAGTAGTGGTCCCAGTGTTGAACTCTGGGGTACACCACTAGTGACTGACCTCCACCTTGAGCCCAGCAGCATAGCCAGGTCTCAGGCCACCTCACCATCCATCGGCCCAGCTCATGCTTCATCAGTTCGTTATGAAAGACAGTGTCAGAAGTCAAAACAAACAATATCCACTGCTCTCTGTGGTACCACAGATCCAAATATCTCAGCATATAGAGCTGTCAGTGTGGTCAGGCCTGACTTCCCCATTGTAAACCCGTGCTGACTACTCCCAGTCACCTTCCTGACCACAGTGTTTTGGGAAATAGCTTCCAGGATTATTTGCTCCACTACCTTCACAAGTACTGCAGTGGAACAGAGAATTCTACAAACCATAGTTTAAATAGTGCTAACCTTCGTAAAGTTCAGTAAATTCTAAGAGACTGCAGATAGAGCCTTGACAAGATACGTGGGGATTTTCAAAGAAATCCGTGTTCAAGCCACTTCAACAAGCAATCACCAGGAGAAAGGAACATGTATTTTAGATAAAATGTGCATTTCCCACAAAAGATTGGGCTGATGTTTTCCAGCACATAAATATACAGAAACGTGACAAATTCAGCCCTTTTCACCTTCATTCACTGCTGAGCACAGATAGTACAGAACTTTCCCCGAGGAAGGAACAATCAGAAGTTTCCAGAATGGGATAGAGAAGCCTACAGATCAGCACGGCATCCTGAGCTACCAAGCAGTATTGCCAAGGGTGGGGATATAGATTCCTCAGCCTGGGGGAGTGAGAAGAATGGCCCCAGGTATTACCAATATTGCTGTGATACTTCCCCTCTTACTACTGAGTTACATCTGTTCACGATGTCATTACTCCTCACCTTTCTAAAAAGAAGGAAACTTGCACTTTTGACATTTGACTGTACCTGTAATTTACTCTTAGCATATACATCCCAAGCTCAATTATAAGTAACACCAGGGATTTTCTTTCACTTCCTTAGGATGCTTTGTTTTAGGCAGGTGAGTGCTAAAATCGAATCCAATTTTCTTCATATAAGAAAGACATTTTGGAGAGCAGAGCATACACAATAACGACTACAATATTTGCTACAACATGGAATGGAAGTTTCTGTGGGAGTCTGAAGTAATTGTGATGTTTATAGAAAGGCAAGTAAAGTATTTTCAGTGAGAATATGAAAAGCTCTACCAAAGAGAAAAGCTGACATGTAGTGATATTAAAGTTTGATCTATACGCACGAAGATAAGGATCATTACATTTGCGGGTTGCTAAGGAACAAATTAAATTGGAGGATAGTTGTGAAATCTTCCTCTGGAAGCGGCAAAAAGTTTCCATCCTTTCTAGCTTCACAGCATCCTTGCAGTCACCGACTTGCCTGATGAAGTCTTCCCTTCGAGACCTGACCCAGGCCACCCTCTCTCAGATGCGTATCCCGACAAAAGACTCCCGTGCTACATCTCAGTGATACACGTACGACCTGAATTCGCTTCCGATGTTAAACAATTACCATCCTCTCAGAACAAGAGAAGTTGGTTCCCATTTTTTTCAGCTTCCCAGCCAGCTTCCTGAGTAGTCTTGGGTATTGGCTGTCTTACTTTGCACCTGCTTCATGCTGGAACCTGAAAGACATTGGCTTTGAGCACGATCTCCAGGACACATTATCCAATGGACCCAAGGAGTCTTTCAGGTCTGAGAAACCTTTCCAGTCCTAACACAGCTCCAAGCAGAGGTGCTCAGAGTGCAGGGCACTCCCCAGCACTCTTGCCAGTGGAAGTGCCAGGTCAGAGGAGTCGAATTCCCTCAGGTCTTTCAGATCAACCAATGTCACTCACTCAACTAGTATTATTCCCAACTATTATTCTTCACTCATATTTATGCTACTTTTCACCAAGAAACTCCTAATATCTATATTACAGTGATAAATTTACAGAAAATTGATTAATTTTGAGGGAGCATTTGTCTTTTTTTACCTATAAACAAGAAGCTGAAAGAGTCTAAATACAAGGTAAAAGGGAACAGAGACCTAAGTAAGATGTTTCAAACAACTATTATCAAAGAAATTCCAACAGACAAAGAAATTCTTGAATTCAAAATTACAGTGAGCAGTAAATAGTGTTAAATTACCCAGTCGCTACTAATTGCTTCATCTGCTTTTGCTGATTACTTTCTTCTTCTTGTCAGCTTGGAAAAACCTCCACTGAAATAATAAAATACTTCAAGCTAAAAGCAGATAATAAAGTACCTTTGTACTTGTGTGTGTGTGTGTGTGTGTGTTCCCACTGCTCTCCCTAACTGCTCAAGCCAGTTATGTTCTGAATTTATTTAAGATATTCTGGAACAGTAACTAGCATTCACCAGCCATAGAAAAGTATGTCTGCAAAAATGACTACTTGTTTTGTTTTTTTTTTTAAGTTGCACAAGAATTTAATACCCATCTATACATTGAACTTTAGAGGAAAAAAAAAAGAGCACAAAATGCTAAATCCACTTTCAACAGCAGGGAAGAAAGCAGCCTTGAAGTAAAGGAAAACAATGAAATGCAAAACCATACTGTTGCAGTAAGAGTAGTGCTATACATACAAGTAAACACTAACTGAATCACAGGTAAGCTCTTCATGCTTTTAAGGAACTGGTCAACAAAAATCTCTCAGTGGTTATATTACCATAGTTTATGGGACCTGCAACCTTTACCCAGTATCTTAAGTGATGGAAAGAAGGGACTTCCAGCACAACCTCCCTCTTCTCTTTCTACAGGAACTGAGTGGTGCAGTGTCTTCATTAACACTGTCGCAAAATGATTTGCCCATTGATGCCTGCCCAAGTTCAAAGGACTTTTGACAGACACTTGACCTGCACGTGGCTTTGTCACAGGAATAACGTATAAAAGTTCCCAAAAGACTACAGTCAGAACAATGTGCAGCCTCAGACCTGTTTGTTCAATGAGATAAATAATTAATTATTTCAAAAAAGCAGTTTATCCTGTCAGACTTCCCTGAGACTAGAATAGCTGTGCTGCACTGTTATTTCTAGCACTAACTAACACTCAGTACTGGAAATTCCTTTCTTCTCATAAAGCTTGTGTTAAGTAAAATAATAATTGTTAGCAAATATTATCTGTATTGGTATAAAACTGAGTCTACACAAGAACATTCACTGGTACAGCTGGTTTTAGAAAAATAAGCCCCATCCAAGCACTTCCCTTCCTGTTGGAGACAAGCTACTATAATTTTAAAGCTGTCTTACGCTGCAGTAGTTTGTACAGTCATCAATTCCACTATGAATTTGACAATAAAGCAAGTTTCAATCCACAGAACTTCAGGTCAGTTTCCTGAGAAACAATCTCCATACTAAGAAAGCATGAAAATGATGACAAATTCCACCCTGAGTGTATCTTCTTTGTCTGTAAACTGACATAAAATATAGCTGATCAGTCCTGCTTCTGAAGTTCTCTGATCTTGACTATGAGATATTATACACATGCTTGGGGTTTTTTTATTACTTCAGGTCAAAACTTAAGACTATATAATTGAATATGGAAAGCATTTTTATAATTTAAAATGTGCACAGCAATCTAAAAGCAGTAATATAAGAACACCTTAACAAAGTCTGACTTACATATACACTGCTAACAAAAAAAGATTTTAATTTAGGATATAAACATTCCAATACACTTAAAAAATGCAAACTATCTCCAGAATATAAGGAAATCTCAAAAAGAAAGATTCAATAGTTCAAGCTGTACAACTGTCACTAGCACAATTTTTTTGGGGCTGTGTTAACAGTAACTTCTGTATCCTTACCAATGGTGGCCCTCCCAAGAATATTGTTCCCTGTTTGCCAACAATAATACTTTCATCAGCCATGGCAGGTACGTACGCTCCTCCTGCTGTGCAGGATCCCATTACTACTGCTATCTGTTGGGAAAACGGAAAACACAAGTTAATGAATTGTCCAACCGTTACAATTAGCGAATGCACATGCTACTATCATACATTGTACGGATTTTAACACACGTTCTAGGACAGCACTGCAGGATTATGTTTGCCTGACAGAGCATATAGTTTATTGCTTCAGCTCTTCTTCAAATAAATAGGGAATCTCTCCGGTTTTCAACAATCTCTCAAACTTCAGATCATTCTGCAGGAAACCTCCTGTACAAAGTACCATGAGCTACACGTGTGAAACATTAGAAGAGGTGCATGTTCTACCATTAAATTTGTTTTTGCTGATTAATGGTAAAAACCCAAAATTTAAGAGTTTGCTCCTGGTGTTTATGCTTAAGTCACAGCTTCAGCTGTTGCTTACTGGCATAATTTCAACAAAGCCAACATCCTTTGAAGAAAATTCCTCATATCCACTAGCATGTCCCTTCAGTTCTTCAATGGGTTAACTCATTAATTCTGCCCCTTCGAGGCATGTTGAATATCTTATGGCTTTAGCACAAATCATCTCTGCTTCATCCTTATGCCTAATTCTGAGATGAACATCTACTGAAAGAACATTCTCTACTAGTACTGTTTTGGTGACACTTTTACAAAACTGACTTAAACCCAGACATGATGAATACTGCAGCAGCACATGATCATGAAAGTGAAGTGTCTCACTTCTCCTTCAGGGGAGCTCCTCCAAAGACCCTTTCAAAAGAGCTTGTAAAGCAGAAGAAATGGAATACTCATATGAGAAAGGAAGACAATAAGAAAGTAATTGTCTAATCACAGAATCACAGAATGTCAGGGATTGGAAGGGACCTCGAAAGATCATCAAGTCCAATCCCCCTGCCAGAGCAGGAACGCCGAGATTATGCTACATAGGAACGTGTCCAGGTGGGTCTTGAATGTCTCCAGAGAAGGAGACTCCACAACCTCCCTGGGCAGCCTGTGCCAGTGTTCCGTCACCCTCACTGAGAAGAAGTTTCTTTTCGAGTTTAAGTGGAACCTCTTATGTTCCAGTTTCAGCCCATTACCCCTTGTCCTATCACTGGTTGTCACCGAGAAGAGCCTGGCTCCATCCTCGTGACACTGACCCTTTAGATATTTGTAAACATTAATGAGGTCACCCCTCAGCCTCCTCTTCTCCAAACTAAAGAGACCCAGCTCCCTCAGCCTTTCCTCATAAGGGAGATGCTCCACTCCCTTAATCATCCTAGTTGCCCTGTGCTGGACTCTCTCCAGCACTTCCCTGTCTTTCTTGAACTGAGGGGCCCAGAACTGGACACAATATTCCAGATGGGGTCTCACCAGGGCAGAGTAGAGGGGAAGGAGAACCTCTCTTGACCTACTAACCACCCCCCTTCTAATACACCCCAGGATGCCATTGGCCTTCGTGGCCACAAGGGCACAGTGCTGGCTCATGGGCATCCTGCTGTCCACCAAGACTCCCAGGTCCCTTTCCCCTACACTACTCTCTAATAAGTCATTCCCCAACTTATACTGGAACCTGGGGTTGTTCCTACCCAGATGCAAGACCCTACATTTACCCTTGTTGTATTTCATTAAATTTTTCCCCGCCCAACCCTCCAGCCTGTCCAGGTCTCGCTGGATGGCAGCACAGCCTTCTGGTGTGTCAGCCACTCCTCCCAGCTTGGTGTCATCAGCAAATTTGCTGATAGTACTCTCTAGTCCCTCATCCAAGTCATCGATGAATATATTGAATAATACTGGTCCCAGTACCGACCCTTGAGGCACTCCACTGGATACAGGCCTCCAACCAGACTCCGTTCCATTGACTAATGCTTCCTTTCACAACCACAAAAAAAACCACCAAAAAAAGTGGCATCAAGTGTTCTGTGTTCAATAAGTTAATGTTTGCTCTTAAAAGTAAACAGTACACAAAACTATACAAAGGAGGAGACAAACTATGTCAACCTGCTATCATCAAATCCATCAGCTTTTCAGCAAATGGTTTTCAGTATCTTAAATTATATTCAGTCACATGACTGAATATACAGTATTTCTGTTGTGCATTTAATAAATACCTCCTGCTAAACATAAAGATAACGTAAGCCTCTAGATATGGGAGAAACTTGAGGAAAAAGTTTCTTTGATTTTTTTTTCCCCCAGGATTTAGGGCTTCTTTCTGCTCTTAATTTTATCATGCTCATCCTGAAAAATGTGCCTGCACTTAAACCTTAACTCAGGTGTTACTTTTTTCAACACATACACTGGAACATGCATACAGTGGAAAAAACAAAATCTACCTGTCAAATAGCAAAACTTCACATTCCCAATTAACATGCTACTTCCTGACTTCATTCTTTGAATTACTGCATACGAAATTACTTAAAAGCATACTAAAAGTCAACAGTTCTGAATGCAAATACCCACTGAGCTGCTCTCCACTGTATCCATGCAGTGAATGAGTGTGAGAGAGCTTAGCAAGTGGCTAATGAGAAGCTAATCACAGCTTTCTGATTCACAGCCATCAGTGCGGTTTGAAGCTGCAGTAGGAGTATAATAAATTAGTCATGGGTAAAAGTGGAGAGGGAAATTAAAAGCACCATAGGCAACTAGAGGGAAAAAAAAACCCACAAAAAAGTAAAAAGAAAAAAGGAAAAAAAAACCAACAACAAAAAAAAAGACAAAAAGGAAGAAAAAAAAGCAAGCACTTTAGAGGTAAAATTGAGAAAATGCTCATGAACTGATGAAACAGACCTTCAGGCAGGCCACAACAAAGAAGAGGAGGTAGAAAACTAAAATCCAGACTCCCACATCAGAAAAACTAAACAGAATAGATATCCAAGGGAGCAAAATTTCCTAACGTAATTTTCTCATGAAACATCCTCTCAGACAGGAAAGCTTATTCCAGCTACCATAGTCTGTTAGCACAGAATCAATAGCAGATCTATAAACGCCTTTTCAAAAGAAACACAGGATAGAAACATTCCCCAAACAAAATACACCCACACTCATCATTTAAATGAAGGAAGCACTTAAGTAAACATTTTTCCCAGTCTTCCACAAACATTTTAAGGAAGTTACACAGTGTACCAAACAGCAAATCTTTCCTATACTTATTGTATAGGACTACAACGCTACTCTTAATACAACATCACACAGTAATCGAAATTCAACTTTATAAGGAACTTTATGAATACACTGAAGTTGTTAAAAGATATTCAGAACAACAATCAGCACGACTTTAGAGACAGGTATTTTTAGATAGGTCCTGCCTAGTGTCAGTAATTTCACCAGATAATGATTGGGTTATCTAGCAAAAATAAGGTTTAGCAAAATGTCCCGTAAAAAGATAATTCAGCAAAACAGCACTGCGACAGCCTCCTCTGACTCTTGCTGTTCTACAAAAAGGCTGGGACAAATTTTATTCACCCATATAAATCCAAAGTACAGCCTAGACTTACCAGTGACTCTGCAGGCTGGTCAGCCTGTAAACTGTCTTTTTCCTAAATATTTTTGTTCTAACTCAACAGTGGAGACCTGCCTAATCACTACAACTACTCCATTTTTATTGTTGGAAAACTGCAGAAGTTAAATTATGCCAGACTTTAGGAAGAGATTTACAGTGTGATATTGGAATATTCAGCCTTGAATTTCTCTGGAGGCAACGGATTTCAGGACTTTTGTAGAGGGGAAAAGATGGCTAAAGATTTGAGTCTGACTTGCTTCCAGTACGTGACAAAAAGGTCTCAAGGTAACAAATGCAGTTTTCCCAGAAATCATGCAAAGCCAATGTCTGCCATGTAATGAGTCAGATGCCACACTGACCAGTGCAGCTGTTTCACAGTGACAGAAGTACTGGCTTCTATTTCCTCCTTTTCGACCAGGAGATTCAAATAAGCACGATTTCTCACAGAGAATAAATAAAAATGGTTCCAGCCCAATCATGCCTCTCAGTGACAGATGCTTGTAGGAATGAGGCGAATCAAGTCTTATTTTCATTTTACATTAATTATCAGTTTACCAATGTTAATGATGATTTTAAATATGTCAAAACAATACGGTGGTAAAATACTTCCGTGAGAGATGAAACAGCAAGTTAGCTAAACATTTAGCCTGCTTGAGGTTCCAACACCTATTTCTAAGCCTAATGTTCTACTTTTTCTTCTTAGGTGGAATATCATAAACATTTCCATCACCCTCTTCCATCCAGCCAATATAAGGTGATAGGCATTGAAGTGACAACACACCTAGGAGCAGGGTTTTGAAATTAAGATAATTCAGTGAAAATACCAGCTCACTGCTCAGAAGTCAAAAAAAAAAAAAATCCAACGTAAGGAACTACTGGCAAAGAAATAGAAAAGAGAACAGCATCTATCATTATGCTATTACATGTCCCTGCATCATTAGCTGACATAATGAGCAGTGCAGCCTGGCTTCCTCATCTCAGAAAAGATAACGAGTCCTGGAAAAGGTTTACAGAAGACAAAGTAGGACCATCACAGGCTGAAACACTTCATGTAGGAAGAACAGCTGAGTCAGCTTGACTCCTCTGCCCTGCACAGGAGGGTCAGAGGCAGGTGTGCGAGAGGTCTGCACAACCACATGAAGAGGCGAGGAGTTGACTGACTGGAGAGCAACTCCGCAGGAACAACCTGGTCATCTGCTTTCTTGGAGCACTTCTTTATTTGAAGGAGGTTGTCTTCAAAGATCATGGACTATTCTGCCCTCTCTGGCAGCCTGTCACAGGGCCCTGGTGACAATTCCCTTAACAAGCCTAAGCCTACTCTCCTGATGTCCAAGGTCTTTATCCTGCTCCCTGCCTTCCTCACCTTCCTCAGGACCTTACACCCTGCTCTCCACTTTCACTGCAGCCGAGGCTGCCACGAGCCATCACATCCTCAAACCGTTCCATATTCTTCATGAGTAATAGGTCCAGAAGCACACCTCTTCTGCAACACCACCTGCGTCAAAAAAACGACCCCAATGCACCCCTGAAACACTCATGACAAAACCACACTTCTAAATCCAGGAACTGTGACTAACAAGTCAATGCATCATTAATACATTAGCAAACAAGCTCACTATTCAGGCAGTTTTATCACATATCAGTGTATAAAATGGACATACCTATACACACGTAACCCTGTCAGTAGAAAGTATGTCTCATTCACCAGCCATCATCAAAGGGGTCCTCACCTCTACACCACGGATGCAGCCCTGTTCCAAGAGGTTTCCTAACACTTCCTCACACGGCCACACGCTCTGTGTCATCAAGTCCCCTTTTCTCCCGCTCCAAGATAGGAGCAGGTAGGTCATATCATTAACACCAAGAAGGCCAACAAAGAAGATGGCCTCTTCAAAATTACAATGACATTTTGTGGCCAGCTGCTATGCTTACAGTGCCTTCAATCCCCAGACTGCATCACTAGGTCAGGACACCACAAGGTTTTGACATACCACAGTGCTGTCAGAAACAAAGCAGGGGTACAAGCCCTGGGACCAGATAAAGGCAGCAAGCATAAAAACTAATTAGTACATTTCATTCTTAAGCAAAAGGAAATTACCTGCGGAATTCCTTGTGAGGACATGACTGCTTGGTTATAGAAAATACGTCCAAAATGATCGCGATCCGGAAATACTTCTGCTTGTCGAGGCAAATTTGCTCCTCCTGAATCAACTACAGTGAATGAAAATATATTAACGTCTTTGAAAGTGTTATCTACTTAAGCTGTTGAGAAAGTATCTGCATGTTACTTAAAATACACAGCATTGACTATCAGTAACTCTACGTATGTCCGCAAAATCTAGGTATATTAGGATATTCTTTTGAAAAAAAGGAAGAAAAATAATAATATCATCCACACCCAAAATAACATCCATCCCACTCACCGCAATGGAGAGCAAATTCAGATACACTCAGAGACGTAATCATACCTCCCTATACAAAATTCTAAACTCACCTAACTGCAATACATTTAAATTAAGAACACTTCCAATGTACAATTTTAACTCAATTATTAAACTGCAACTGTCACAAGTTCCAGAGAGCAGCAGGACTAATCACCACTGAGTTCAAGAGGTATAGCATGTGTACTTTCATACCTTTATTACAAGAAGAACCTTTGTCTACTCTGTGTCCTTGACAACTGCAGCCACCTCTCCACTCCCAAATAACTGAAATACTCCAAAGAAGGACAGAAGACTAGAAGGCAGTGTACAGAGAGGCAAAGCATCTCAGAGAACTCTGGTTCCAGGTATTTAGTTTTTATCTATGAGCAGCAGTCCACATGCACATTCTCATGCTGTGTGACTGCAGCCAGCACTGCCGTACATGCTCAGCTTTACATCCAGTTTGAAGTAAGGTTAAGAATCAAGCTGGAGGCCTGTGGCCAGTGGTGTTCCCCAGGGATCAGTCCAGGGTCCAGTTTTGTTCAATATCTTCATCAGCGACCTGGATGAGGGGACGGAGTGCACCCTCAGCAAGTTTGCTGATGGTACAAAACTGGGAGGGGTGGCTGACCCCCAGGCAGGCTGTGCTGCCATCCAGCGAGATCTGGCCAGGCTGCAGAGCTGGGCAAAGGGGAACCTCAGGAAGTTCAGTGAGGACAAGTGTAGAGTCCTGCATCTGGGGAGGAACAACACCAGGCACCAGCACAGATTAGGGGTCACCCTGCTGGAAAGCAGCCCCATGGAGAAAGACCTTGGAGTCCCAGTGAACAGTGAGTTGTGCCTGGGACAGCAACGTGCCCTTGTGGCCAAGAGGGCCAGTGGGATCCTGGGGGGCATCAAGAAAAGTGTGTCCAGCAGGTCTAGAGAGGTTCTCCTCCCCCTCTGCTCTGCCCTGGTGAGACCACACCTGGAATGCTGCGTCCAGTTTTCGGCTCCTCAATTCAAGAGAGACAGAGACCTACTGGAGAGAGTCCAAGGGAGAGCTACGAGGGTGATCAAGGGACTCGAACATCTCTCCTGTGAAGAGAGACTGAGAGAACTGGGGCTGTTTAGCCTTGAAAGGAGACAGCTGAGAGGGGACCTTATCAACATACAGAAATATTTGAGGGGTGGGTGTCAAGGGGAAGGGGACAATCTCTTCTCAGTGGTGCCCAGTAATAGAACAAGAAATAACGGGTTTAAGTTAGAACAGAGGAAGTTCCACCTCAACATGAGGAGAAACTTTTTCCCTGTGACGGTGCCGGAGCCCTGGCACAGGCTGCCCACGAAGGGTGTGGAGTCTTCTGCTCTGAAGACTTTCAAACCCTGCCTGGACATGTTCCTGTGTGGCTGCCCTAGGGAATCCTGCTCTGGCAGGGGGGTTGGACTAGATGATCCCTAGAGGTCCCTTCCAACCCCCGGCATTCTGTGATTCTAAGGTTTTGATTCTTTCTCCCACCCTTGAATAACTGCTCTCCCAAACCAGCATCAGCCCTGGCAACTAGATAAACTCCAACCTGGTCAACACACCGGTGCTGTGAAAGGGTCCATCCCAGAATACAAAAGAAAATGCCCACAGGAGTGGATGACGCAGTGACTTACAGCATACCATGTCCACATCTGAACTAACACCCAGGCAGCTACTACTGAGGGAAGTCAGTTCAAGTGGCATGAAAACCACGTGGTCAGCAAAGTGCTGACCACAAAGCAAGCCCTCTTGATTGCACAACTGAAATGGAACTGAAACAAGTACAGGTACAGAACTGCAGAGGTAAAACAACTCACGAGTCTGAGTGACAAGCAGTATATATACAGGGACTACAAAAGGTGGAATAAAACCCGCTAAACTTCTGTTTCAAAGAGTTATCTGTGTCCCACAGCTCTTCATTTCTTAAGATCTTAAAACAGTGGAAGCACACATAATTGCTCACTGGTAACTCACTGAAAAAAATAGGAGTTGTCTGAACAGGTAGAATTTGCTGATAACTCAGACTAAAAAAATTATATATTTTTTCTGCAAACAGCAAAGCTATGTTTCTTGTGGTTTTTATGACCAAGAGAAATGAAGCCATCCTTTTGCCTTGAAGATTCTTTCCACTGCAGCCTGACAATCCCACAAAGTCCCTGTGCCCACCTCACCAATACCTTCCAGTTCATGTTTCTTGTAATCCTTCTCTTGGTATTCTTTGCATGTTTGGCTTGTCAGCAAAGCAAAAAATCAGAAACATTTTTGCTGGCCAGGACACTTTGATTGACTTTTTTTAACTAGTGTAAGAGTTCCAACTGGCAAGCCAATTGATACCTCTGAACTGCTGTGTAAGCTGCTAAGCTTTGCAGAGCCGAGAGTGACTAAGCCACCAGGCAGTAGAACAGTCCTTCTCTGACGGTGGCTTACAAAAAAATCCACAGGAATACACACATGCTTAAATCTGTCAAATTTGGGTGAAATCGGTTAATGGGTTTAAAAGTTACTAGACTGGGAACTGAGGCTGAAACACAGATACTGACAGAAAGCTCCTGTATTTGTTCAAAACCAGGCTAAGAAAATACTACCTGTAAGACATCTGGCATTCTGATTTTAACCTTTAATAAAAGTATATGTAAGTAAAACTTACATGAAGGTTTGCCTAAATACTGATTTTACAGGCTAAACTCAAAATGCAAAATAATACACAATGAAATTTCTGCTTCAGTAAAATTCATCCTAAGGTGCTAAGTGTCATGATCCAAACTACTACCGACACTTTTAACATGAGACTTTTTTATTTCTTTAGTATGTTCTCTCATACAGCTACATGCTCCAACAAAAGGCAAAGCCGCTTAATTTTTTTCTAAACTCTAATTTGAATTAAGACTGGATGAGACTATAGGATTGACTGATCAAGCATGACTGAAGGGGCAGGAATAAGAAAAAAGTGATATAGCAGCACAGCTATATCTGTGTCGTACAAACCCAAGCCTACAGCAGTGCAGAAGACAGTGCTGAGATTCTGTGGGTACCCTCCAGTTAAGATTTAACAACATCTGTGGAGATAACACTGATGAAAATACAATGGAACACTTGTGTCTAAAATACACATCTGATTAGTCAAATCTGGGGATACACCTGTCTCAACGTTTATTTAAAGTAGTGTCTCATCTACAGATCCTGAGCTGCCCTTAACAAAGGACATTTGCTATTTCTGCAATGGAGACTTACCCAAGTACAGGCAAGGGAGATGATTTTGCATTGCAATTTCTTGAGCACGTAAATGTTTCTTAACAGTGATGGGATAATAGGTACCACCTTTGACAGTTGCATCATTGGCAACGATCAAGCACTCCACCCTAAAAAAAAAAAACAAATTTATGAGAGAGAAAAATTCTTCAAATGAGTAAGTATGTTTGTTGGTGAAGAACCGCAACGCGCCAAGGACTCTTGAAGCCCTGACGCTCAAAAAGAAGCCTCCTCACTTGCACTGCCTCAAATGCACATTGTGACAGCAGTCTCAGCACTATGATGTCCCGCTTCACAGTCCCTTAACTCCCTACAGTAATGCTTTATACCACCTCACTTATTTCTAGCAAGAGTTCTGGAGGTACTTTTAATCAGTAGAACTAAACCTTAGTCTAGAACATTGCCCTATATTTTGAAAATTGCCTCAATGCATTAATCCCTTCCCTTCATCCAACACCAGAAACTCTGTGTGTGTGTGTGTGTTCTACCTTAACACCAGATACATGAACTAAAAAAAAAAAAACCTAAAAATAATTTCCTTTTAGCTAAGACTGAACAATTAAGATACCGAATTTGCTGACTTTTTGCGTGTCAGAAAAGAAACACTAAAAATTTTAATAGCTTAACACTGGAAACTGAATCTTCTTCCTTATCATCGATAAGGTAGATCACCAATCTCTCTCACCCAGATACTCGTCCGATGCCTGTGATAATCCCTCCTGCTGGCACCTCTTCATTACCATACAAGTGGTACCCTGCAAACTGGGAGAACTCCAGGAAAGGAGACCTGGATAACAATAAACATAACAGAATTTTAAAAACGAACTGGCCGTATTTGCCACTGATTCTCACTTAAAAGGTTAAGCTTTAAAAAATAAGTTTGGTGTTTTTCTTTTAAAAAAAGATGCACACTTCAAAGAATACTTCTGTATAATTTCAGCTGTGATATTTGCCAGTGTTTATGGAAACTAAAGAGAAAATAAGCCTGTTGCAGCACTCACTCACACAAGAAAACCTTAAGTATTTAAAAAAAAAAAAAAAAAAAGAAGTACCTACCCAGGATCAAGAAGCCTGTCAATTCTCTCTCTGGGTAGCAGCTTCCCTCTTGATATGTGAAGCTTACGAGCTTTTTCTCCACCTCCTGTGACACAACAGTAAATTGCTTGATTTACTATGGACACGGAGAGATAAATCACCGTTTATATTAAAACTTAGAATGGAAGCACTGATGAGTTCCCAGTTTTTCAAGTACGGATCTTAATAATGAATTTAACAAATAATGGCTTCCACTTCAAACAGATTTAACGTATTGATAAAAATGCTTGCATTTCAGAATCTACTCCCATTTCCCCCTCTTCATTTTTTATACTTAGTCTTCAGGTAAAGATTTTATTAAACACGGTTGAAACCTTCCTCCACTGCTTGGCAATGAACAGAAGGGCTGGAAACACACACACAGAAGCAGGGCAGTAAGAACTGCAGAAAGTACTATTCTCCATAATTGGTTCCAAACGGCTACGCTGATTCCAGGCTTGAAAGACCCATCACAATCCACATCCATTTTCTCTAGATCACTCCAACACTGTCAGCAGAGTTCAGACACACAGCATTTAATAGAAAGTTTATCTTTGCTTCATTTCAACTCTTTACTTGAGGTCATCCTAAATTGTGTCTTTTGCTCCCTAGAGCTTGGTGTCATTCAATACTTCAGATTTGTTGACACACCTCGGCCTCTTTATAACAGTGCATACAAACACTGTTTCTCTGTGTAGGCAGATCACTGATCCACCTCATCACTCTAAAATTGTCTCCCCTGTCCAAAATAAAGAAGCTGCTATTTTGCTAACATTTCTCCTGAGACGTCAAGATTTCTTTGTCAGCTAAGCATCACTGAAACAGAGCTTTTAAGCCTACCTTTCCAGCCCTTTCTCTTGCCTCCTTCCTTGATCACTACGCACATCATTTCCTACCTGCTAGGCATGTCAGAAAGCCCGCAATTTATTTCTGATCCAGCCTGTTCGTTAGGTCTGTATATCCAGTCTAAGACTAAATCCTGTAAATTCCCTTCTGTAAGTTTAAGATACAACCTCCCACAGCCACCCACAGACCTAACACTCCCATCCAAGTTCTCTACACTCCACATCATGATCCCACATCCAGGAAATTACAGGTCAACCCATTTTACTTCAGTTCCTGGGTCAGTTATTTAAAGAGCCCTCCTGGGGGCTATCACAAGTCAAATGAAGCACGTGACTGGGACAAGCAAGCATGGATTCACCAAGGGCAACTGTGCTTCACAAACTTGATCATCTATGACAAACAATCTGTTCAGTTGATGTGGAGTGAGCAGTGGACACTGTCTACCTGGATTTCTCCAAGAATTTCTGTATGGTTTCCCACAGCCTTCTCCTAGAGAAACTGATGCATTACAGTCTAGACACATGGTCCATGTGGTGGGTGAGGAACAGGCAGCATCCACAGGGTGCTGGTAACAGATTCTTTTCAAACTGGCAATGTGTCAAAAGTGTAGGCCCCCAGGGTCCAGTATTGGGCCCAACACCACTGAATATCTTTGTAAGGGATCTGGACAACAGGGTCGGGTGTACCTTGCTGAGGTTTGGTGACCATATCACACTGAGTGGGGAAAGGGACACTTTGCAAGGGAGAGCCACCCTGCACAAGGATAGGGATCACCTGAAAGAGTAGGCTAACAAGAACCTCATGAAGCTCAACAAGGACTTCCCTGTGGGAAAACATAACCCAGGACTGCAGCACAGGCTGGGAAGCAGCTCTGTGAGAAGGGACCTGGGGGTCCTGCTGGGCAACAAGCTCTGTATGAGTGAGCAGTGGGCTGCTGCAGGATGGTGGGCTGCACCAACAAGGGCATCACCAGGAGAGATAAAGAAGTCTTCATACCACCCAGCACTTGTCAGGCCACACCTGGAATCCTGTGTTCAGCTTTGGTCCCTGCTACACAAAAGTATAAGGGCAGGCTGGAGGGTCCAGAGAAGGGTGACAAAGGTGACTGAAGGCCTGAGAAGCCTGAGGAGAGGCTGAGTGACTTGGATCTGTTCAGCCTTGGGAAAAGGCGGCTTAGGGGAGACCTTACCGCCATCCACCAGTATTTAAAACACGGCTACAAAGAATATTGAGGCTCCCTTTGTACAAGGAGTCACACTGAAAAGATATGGGGTAATGGGTTCAAGTTTCTCCTGCGGAGAGTCCAGCTGGACACAAGAGGGAAAATTTTCAGTGAGAGCTACTAGCCATTGGAATAATGTCCCAGGAAGCTGCGGATTCCCCAACACTGGACACTTATTTAAGGCTCAGCCAGACAGGGTGCTGAGCCTCCTTACCTCGGCTGTGCTTTTGTGCTATCTGGTTAGACCACATAAACAATCAAACATTCATTACAAAGACCTCAAGCAAGAGCTCATCATCTGAAACAGGGTTCTTAAAAAAAGTATTCAACATAAATAACTAATTCTTCTCATATACTTAGATGATAGGTAAAGTAATCTCAACTGATGCCACCCAAAATGGTGTATTAACATCTTGACAGAGCTCCCTGAGATGGTGGAGACACCAGTGGATATTCTTGTCCTGTTGTCACATAACAGGCAAGAACAAGAAAAGACATGGCAGTGAAGCAGGCCATGATCCTGCAGTTCATGAGCCACACAGGGCACTGCTGAGGCAATTCTACACTCATAAAAGACAAAGCTTTCAGCACGTCCTCAGCATTTACAAACCATTTTTGTTTTATTGTCCCCATTACATACAGTCAGTTGCAGTTAATTCAGGCAGTCTTCCAAGAATATGAAATACAGATTTCAATTTATTACAGCCTTGCTCTTGTGTGCCTGCAAAACTACAGCTAGGGTCTTTGAAAATCCTCTTTGTACGTGAAGAGACTACCATGCAACTTGAACACAAACACACTTGTCAAAACCAATTTGTTTTAAAAGCAGGCAGCACTGGATGAAGCAAGGAAGCAGGTGAAGTGGAAAGTGTATCAGTAAAAGCCTTTTATTTATAATTCCATCTATTTTAAAAATATTGCCACTAGAAACATATGTTCCACTAATCACTAAAATCTTAACCAATTAAAAATTAACCAACTCTAATTATCCAGTCTTCACTGTCTACTTGGTTACTTTTTGACTCTCTGGCAATGAAATTAATCTTCATTTTGACTAAATCAGCCTTGCTTTCATTAATGTCTGATTCCAGTAATTTATACACTTGCTGCGTTAGGATATTGCTCTGATATTGAACCAGCAAAAAAAACAGTGTGTTAACACCCTAGATACTGTGACAAATAGCTAAGTGCTAACGGTGTGGACATTCTTCTTAGCTCCTAGGTTTTGAACCAAGTTAGCTTGCACATAAACCTTTTAAGATTTTCAATTGACTGAAGATGGTAAATCTAGATTTAAACAGAAGAGCTAAAATTTCAGTATGACTGCTATAACCCAGCAAATATGTCTCATCTGAACGAACTGATTAATGAATGTACAGCTATGAGGGGGGAAATCCAAAGAGCCAACCTGTTTACTGGACCAAACTAATATACTTACCTAATCTGATTTTTTCTGCTTGCTGTTGGAGTTCGGTTACCAAGGCTTTCATTCGTTCATAGTTTTCCTACACAGGAAACAAAACAGCATTTTAAGTTTAACCAAAAGTGACAGTATTATTTTTTTAACAAACAAACACAGCAGATGTTTATTTCTCTTCCAAATTTAATTTCACCTTATTAAATACTGGTCTTTAAAACAATAACATCTCTACCTATGCACTGGCTTTCCTCAAGCACCCCAAAACATTTAATAAACATGCTTCACAAAAACTTCCAGTGTGTCAAGATGGTAAAAGACTAGTTCCAAATTCAATACACAAAACCAGAATTAACCATTACAGAGTTGGTGCTATTTTGCAGGTTTTGCTGGTTTTTTTTTGTCACAGATTTGTTTGCTTTTTTAATGCAATTTTGTAAAACACATCACATGGATTCAAAGTGCTGCTATGTCTCTTGTACAAAAAGATGAATGATCTAGACCAAAATGAATTTGCTTTTGTTTTGGTAGAATGTAAAGATAAATAAAAGCCTTTAAAAAACAGGAAGTCTAGTCTTCTTGCCAATATCCCTCTTAGAAAAACAAAGCCTCTGAGTTTCGGATATGAGTAATCCAGCACTGAGCTCAACATTTCTGTCAGAATTATCCAAACCTCTGCGCACATTACAGCAGCTTTTTCACCATTTCTTAGGAATTAAAAGGTATTAGTCAAGCTTAATTTGTGGGTTTGCTGGTTTTTTTTCCAGGCATATTAAGAGCTATGCCACCTCTTTGAAAAGTGTAACTGCAATAAAATAACACAATAACTGCTGCATAAAAGAAATCAGCTCCTTGTCTCATTCTCATTTGGAAGATGTTAAGACTCTGAAGTGTGGCAGTTCAGGTTGTTCAGCTTGGTCTCACTCACTGAAAGGCACCACGACGCAGTAACACCACATACACAGGCATCTTGCATTCAAACTGTTTTAGCTGCAGAGGAAGACTTTCAAAAACCCCACTTTCCCCTCTTTCTGTGACTAGCATGTATTAAAAACACTCTTTGGAAACACTTTTGAAAAATACTCTTTGGTCATGGAAAAGATCCTCCCAGAAGCTCTGCTAAGGCACGTGGAGGACAAGGAGAGAAAGCCAGCGTGTCTTCACCAGGAGCAAGTCCTGCCTGACCAACCCAGTGGCTTTCTGTGACAGAGTGACTGCATCAGTGGACAAGTGAAGAGCAAGGGATGTCACAGTCCCCCACAATGTCCTTCTCTCTAAGTTGGAAAGATACAGATTTAATAGGTGGGCTGTTCAGTGGATAAGGAACTGGTTGACGCCCACACCCAGAGGGCAGCGGTCAATGGCTCAATGTCCAGATGGAGACAGGTGTTCGGATGGAGACGGACCCTCAGGGGTCCACACTGGGCCCAGTGCTGCCAATATCTTCATCAGTGATACAGACAGGGGGATTGAGTGCACTCTCAGCAAGTCTGCAGATGACACCATGTTGAGTGGTGTGGCTGACATGCCAGAGGGACAGGATGTCCTCCAGGGGGACCTGAATAAGGTGGAGAAGTGGGCCCCTGTGAACCTCATGAGGTTCAACAAGGCCAAGTGCGAGGTCCTGCACCTGCGTTGGGGCAATCCTCATTATCCATACGGCCTGGGGGATGAGGTGATAGAGAGCAGCCTTGCAGAAAAGGACTTGGGAGGTGCTGGTGGATGAAAAGCTGGACATGAGCCACCAATGCACACTGGCAGCCCAGAAAGCCAATCGCATCCTGGGCTGCATCAAAGGCAGCATGGCCAGCAGGTCAAGAGAGGTGATTCTGCCCCTCTGCTCTGCTCCCCATCTGGACTACAGTGTCCAGCTGTGGAGCCCTCAACACAAGAAGGACATGGAGCTGTTGGTGCAGGTCCAGAGGAGGCCAGAGAGATGAACCAAGGGACTTGAGCATCTCTCCTACAAGGACAGGATGAGAGAGTTGGGGCTGTTCAGCCTGGAGAAGGCTCCGGCAACACCTTAGAGAGGCCTTCCAGTGCCTGAATGGGCTACAGGAAAACTGAGGAGAGACTGGTCACAAGGGCATGTACCAATGGGACAAGGGACAACTGTTTTAAACTAGAGCAGGGTAGATTTACATATTAGGAAGAAGTTCTTTACACTGAGGGTGGTGAGACCCTTGCACAGGTTGCCCAAAGACATGGTGGAGGCTCCATCCCTGCGGACATTCAAGGTCAGGCTTGATGGGGCTCTGAGCAACTTGGTCTAGTTAAAGATGTCCCTGCTCACTGCAGGGGGGTTGGACTAGATGAGCTCTAGTGGTCCTTTCCAACCCAACGCATTCCATGATAAAGGTAAAAACATGTGAGGTGAGCACAGGCCTTCACAATTTTATCTGCTCGTATATACAGTTAATATATAAGGTCAGCATTTAGAGGTCATCCAGCAAGATCAAGGCAACACACTGTAAGTCCAACTCTTGTGCTGCTGTTGTGTCTGGGGAAGGATTCTCCAGGTTCTAAGCAGGTGCCATCTGTGATATGGCTCACAGGCTGCACTTGGGATGGAGTTTGTACCACCCAAACACCAGCCAACAAGACACCCTGGGTACTCACCTCAGTTAACAAAATCTCTCTGATTTGTGGTGCCACCCTGCAGACTCTTGACTTCTGATGACACGAGAGGCCACCAGACTTCTCCATCTCCTCCCTCTCTTGTACAGTTATGTCAGTACATCCACCACCTTACTCCCCTTTCAGCCTATTTCTTTTGACACTTAAATTCTTTCCCTCTCTACCCCATCGACAGCTCCAACACCTACCTCTATGACTGTTTTTCTCAATCCCGACCTGTGAAAGCACACCACAATGACTTAGTGGTGGGTTTACCACTGTCATAGCAAAACCCAAGAACAAAACACATTAAGTCTTCTAATCTGACTCCGCTGCTCCTGGGAGAGACTATGAACAGTAACTGCAGCCACACAACCACATGCAACACCAAAGAAAACAAAACCTGCTTTTAATCCTTTCCAAAAGGCTCTGCTTACATCTTTCCCCTGTGAAAAATCTGTAAAATGGACATTTTAATTCCATACTTCAAAAGTCTGCAGTTGTCACGACACACAATTGTACTGTATGTGTGTTCAGCTTCTCCAGCTGGCTCATTTCACATCATTACATGTATTTTCCCTGTTTCTCCTTATTCAGTCAGCCTGGTCTCTCTAAATACATGTACCTTTTGCCCACAGTACTGAGCTTAAAAACTCATCTATAACATAGGATAAAAAAAGCAGACAAAAATGGCAGAGGAAACTAAAAGGAACACGGTAATCAAAATTACAGGCTTGTTTATTACATTCTGAATTAGTATCTCATTGTAGTTACTCCAGCTACACTACATAAATATAGACAGATAATCTATTAAAAATGTTGTACTCAATTATTTGAGTTGCTCAAAGTCACCTGATTTCTATCCCTACCTTTCAAGACTTTAATCAGAACACAGCGTCATCATACTTTACAAAGGAGAACTAAAGCTGCCTTGCAATCAATCTTACTCTTGAATACACACAGAAAAGGCTCATCTCACAGCCAAACATGTCAGTCCTACCATATGTTTGTGGGCTCTTCGCTAATTAAATGTCAAAAAGGCCAGTGAAGTGACACAAGTTCTTTCTGAAAACTAGCCCTTACACCAGTAAGTTCTATAAAATTCTGCTCTTAATATGAGAGCTTCTACGAACTTTAATATAAAATCAAGAGGCAAAACCTACAGATTAATCTTACAGTAACTGCACAAGCTAACTGAATTACTGCCACACGAGTAAATCAGCTGTACGAGGTAGTCCTCCGAATCTTTACACAGATTTTCCTTTATTCTCCAGAACTTGGACTCACTCATTTTTAAATTACATTTCTAAGTGCATGGTTTGGAAGACCATTTACATTACGAAGGAAAGCTTGTCTAGCTGAACTCACACCCAGAAAGGCAAACAGTAGCTAAAACAAGGCAAGACCTTCATCATGTATTGCTGTGCCTTCTCGTGTTTGTGCTGTTATCCCTGCTATTACTTCTATTTCGGATGGTTAAGCACCTCGCAGCAGGGACCATAATTCCTTGTGTCTGTAAAGCACTACACACACTTACAGCGCTCTATAAATCATTTCTGCCAAATACTATTAGCTATTTTACCCAGCCTTGCTTTTCGTTCAAGATCAAAAATGTACACAGACACAAACACAAAACTAGTGGCAGCTCAGTAAACACATTCATTACACTATTACTCTCGGGTCTTCTTGGTATGCAAAATACGGATACAGGCACACGTGTATACACCGACACAATTTTTGGGGTTTTGTGTAGACATACTGTAATTTCACCGAAGTTTCAGACAACTGCCTTCTGACCCAAAATTTAGTTCCTGCAAAAGCAAACACTGCATCAAAGGAACTATTTCCACAGGAATACATGTTGTTGCCTCACTTTCTGTTTTGCTGTTTCACCTGGAGCATACCTGAAAACAAATGCACGGCCACCCACCAGCTCTGAGCCACACCCAAAACTGTGTTCACCTCAGCCTAACCCTATAAACACAATTAACTATCTTGGATTTGATCATGCTATAATGTCCCATTAGAAATAAAATAATTTACACCAGATACAAGGACTGTTCTCTTCGTGAAGACAACTGCAACTGCACCTGTCCCTCCTCCTCTGAAGCTGACTCCTGCCCGCGGGCTCGGTCAAGCTGCTCCGCTCGGCTCGGGAGCCAACGTGCCAAGGCAGGGGCACTGCCCGCTGTGAGATCGCCTGACGGCGCCTTCAGCTGCCTGCGGACTCCTTGTCTCCACCGTGTTACTGCGGACACGGATCAGCTCTTCAACAACGAACATGCAGGAAGGGCTGACATGCCGATTAAAAACGGGTAACAACAACCCAGGACGGGCAGCCGGTGGTACGAAGCCACTCTGTTTCGACAGGGTACCTCTACGCTGACAGGGAGGAGCGGCACCGAGGAAGCGTGCGGGGGGGGGGGGGGGGGGGGCCCGGCCCGGCCCGCAGCTCCCCGCGCAGCGCCGGCCTCCGCGCCCGCCCTCACACCGGCTGGGCCACGGCTGCCGCTCGCCGCCCGCGTCCCCCCCGGCCCTCCTCGGCCTGCGGCGGGCGGAGCGGGGCAGGGCAGGACAGGCCAGGGCAGGCCAGGTCAGGCCCGTCCGGCGGCGCACACGCGCCCCGAGCTCCAGCAGCCCCGCTCGCAGGCCGCGCCTCGCGGCCGGGGCCTCCCCTCAGCCGCGGGGCCGAGCGGCGGCGCGGGGCGCACGGCGGGGAGCCGGGCCCGCCCGGGCCGGCCTACCTGGTAGAGCGCGGAGCTCGCGTCGGGGCGGGAGCCCACGGCCGCCACCGCCTCGCCGCGGTAGGCGCGGGCGGGGGCCGCCCGGCGCAGCAGCCGCCAGCTGCACAGCAGCGGGCGCAGCAGCATGGCGGCAGGGCTGGGCTGAGCAGAGCCGAAGCGAACCGAGCCGAGCCCGCCGCCGCCGCCGCCGCCGCCGCCGCCGCCACTCCCCCCGCCGCAGCCAATGGGCAGAGCGGGGCCGGGCCGCAGCTCCCTGCGCCGCCTGCCCGGGCCTGGCCGCGGCGGCCCCGCAGCCGCCCCGCGGCCGGCCCGGCGCTTCCAGCGTCCGAGCGGTGAGAGGGGCGAGGCTCTGCCCACGGCGCCAGGCGACGCTGAGGTTCTTCTCGAAAGGTGGTGCTGGTGCGGTGCCATTCGTGGAGAGGATCTACCTGCCCTGCAGCCCGGGACAGCCCCTGCCCGGCCCGGAGAGTTGCGGGTTTGCCGTTCACTGCTGAGGGGCGACAGTGACAGTTGTTTATTTTCTTTACATCCTGACCCCGCTGCCCGCGTTGCTGCCCCTGCTCTCCAGCGTTCCAGCTCCGTCCGTTTCGTCTGTAAAGGCCGTGGTCCTCACAGGCGGGGCGGGGGGAAGCCGGGTGCCAAGCGAAGTCCGTTCTCTCTAAAGCAGAACCACACAAGCGCCGCCGGCCCTGCTGGGGGTGCGCAGCCACTCAAGCACGGCCCGCAGCGACCGATGGCCAAAGAATTGGTGTGAAATAACAGAGCCCAATAATTAACGGCCGAGTTCATAGGCCGCACTTCTGTTAACTTACGGTGAGCATTTAAAAATTGCAACTGATACTCTGAGGGAAACACAGGTAATACAAAATAATTTATTCACATAATTTACATACAGAATGTGACTAGTTTCTTTGAGACAGCTTATATGCAATGATAGAGGGCGTCAGCAAAGCAGTCTATGCCACATCTTGGTAAAAATGCAAAACTTACAGGCATTTGAGATTTCATAGATGAGACTTCTCGTATTTTCTTACACCGTTCACCATTATAAAACTTTTGTACACGGAACAGAAAGTTGTCTCCTCTCTATTAAAATTAAACTTGTTCTTTAAAAAAAAAATCCTCTAACAAAGTGCATGGGATTTAATGCAGGGAAAAAATGTGTAGCCCCAATTAACAAGGTAGATAAGGCACCTTAAATCTTAATAATGAAATAGTTCCCTGTTGTTTTTTTCCTCGTAATACGAAGGCAAGCTAAAATGTAAAGAACTAAATGCAGAATGGTCATCATCTCTGAAAGTACTCTGAAAGGGCAATTATTTTATAGCCACTCCTCACAAATATATTTTTAGGCTCCATCAGTGCAAGTGATATAAACATGCCACATCTATCAGGAGCTAAACACTTGCATACATGAAATATCTTTACAAGATATACAATACATGGTGCTTTATGTATAGATTAATCTGTTCCATAATGTTTACAGTAAGACAATATTTAGATAAACATTTCAAGTTAAATGGATTAGTCAAAGCACAAGGTACTGCCTGAACAGAAACTGATGGAGATAGTGGGATTTTTCTGAGTGGGGGGCACAGGGGGGTGACAGTATGCTTTCAAATAAGTTACTTTACATGGGGACTCTCAGTCCCTTTTCTATCCCCTCGTGAAGATACTGCTCCTGTGAGCCACGTGTGATTGAGAGGCCTGTTAGCACAGCGGTTGACAGGAACAGTAGCTTTTCTGTGTATTTTTCCTTATTGACAAAATTTTAAAGGCTCCTTCAGAAGTCTTGCCAAGAACTCATGAAAAGGCAAACATCCTCAAACTTCATCAAGTATTTCAAAACTAACTAGATACCTCTATGGCAATATTTACTAGTAAACGGTTATCCAGTCCAAAGCTGAGAGCATAACAATACCATTTAAACACCAGCTTCACTTTCATAATAAATATTTTTTTTAGGAAGTACCTGCTGGTATTTAAAGTAACAGGATAAAAATTTAGACTACTTAAATCTACACACTCATTTTTCTGTAAGAAGCGATTTAAGAATAAATATTGAAACCTTAGTGATCATCTGACTTTGAGACTGCATGAACCTTGCTACCTCATCAAAACAATCTTCTTGACTAGGCAACTAAAAAATAAGACTGAAATCTAAAGCTACACCAGCATTATAGCAAATTACAGTACAAGTTGACATGCAACATGAGGAAAATTCAACTGCTTCAAAGCAGCAAATCCTCAAAGCAAGCACATTGTATGGTCATGGTTTCAACCGAATGCGTTTGTGCTGCTTTGCAGAAGGAAAACCAAGGAAGTCAGCAGATACATAAAAAGCAAGGAAAAGAATCAGTATTTATCCCCTTGTTTTCAAATTTAGAAGAAAATGAGCATTTATACTAGGAAACAATCTCTTCCTACTCCAACAGGGCAGTTGCAAAGACTAACATTATGCAGCATCTTTTAGTAAATTATGTTTTTCTGACTGTTCTCAATACGTATTTAACGAACTAAACCCATTTGGCTTCTCAGGTTAAGATTTTTATGTAATTAAAAACTCATGAAAAATAGGTAATTTGGAGATGCTAATAAAAATACTTGCAGTCCTGAACATAGTTCTGTATTTACTGCACTACTTCCAGTATTTGCATCCTGATCTACAGAGATTACACAACACATACAGAGTTCATCTCTCCTTCTAAGATATTCACATAGCATACTTCACAAAAAGAAGTAAAGAACTTGTATAGCCAGTACCACAAACTTAAGCATTAAAATTTAAAGGGATACTTATCACAAGATTAAGTGTTTTTTGAAGCATTTTTCATTGCACTTTTCAGGAGGAGTCTCATGCACCCATTGTCAGCGTTTAAACAAGTGAAACGATAAGCCTGCAGCTGCTGGTCTAGTCCAATGACGTCAACGTAGTGGTTGAGATTATGTCGATGTTTCAGAAGTATCCAGGTTGCTCACGAAGAAATCCATGTCATCTTTAAAGAACTCAGTAACAACAGCTTCACTGACAGTAAGTGTGGCATAATAAATATCAGAATAAATCAGTACTTTTTAAAAATACTCTCTTCTTGTTGCATTATACTCTCAGATCCTAGGGACCTAATAAAGCAAATTTGCTATTCTGAATCATCTACTTCCATAAAGATATCACTGAAAAAATACTCAGAGATTCTGGTTGGCTCTTCTTCCTTCTCTTGATCTTTAGCACAAAGGGGTGGCTTCTCAGATGGCTTGTTACTTGGAACCTAACAGAAAAAGAAAAGGCTGCTCTTAACAGTCTTAATCTGTTGGTATGCATGTGTGTGTGTGTGTATATATATATATATATATATATATGCACTTGAGTTTTCACTTTAGATAGGAACTTTAGACAAAAAAGAGTTTAATGAAATGGAAAACAAGTAGATATATGTGCAGAGAAAAAACAACCAAGTTCCCTTATAAGTTTCCTAGATAGGCACTAGTCATGATTTATTCACCGAAGCGGGTATCTTTCTCAAAACATGAGCACTGGATGCCCACCTACCCATTCCTGAAACAACTAATTAACTCTTCTTCACATCTGAAAAATGCAAGAGCATTCAAAAAAGTCAATACATACCACAACTGAAGCACCAGCAGCTACATTTTCATACTCGACAGACAATGATGTGCTTGTAGAGGGAAGGGAACAAGGTTCCTTATCATCCTTGGTGGAAGGAGTGGGTTTTTTTAGACTTCTCTTTGCAGTCACAATCTGAGGTTTCTGGATCTTCCCTCTCTTCCCTTTTGTATCTTCTGCAGATACAGAACTACTCTTTTTGCAAATTAAAGATAAGAATCCCAATGGTTTTCGTCCACGCCTGTTCAAAACAAATACAGTCAGGTGTCAGGATTGCTTCATAAAAGGAAGATGTAAATAGTATTAGAGGAGACCAATTCATTACACGGAAAACAAGCATACACCTCCAAGATCTATGAAAATTTTAAGAAGAAAAAACAAGTCATTCTTAGAAAGGCTTTTGCATTACTGAATATTATGGCACGAGAGTTAACCTGGTACCAGTGACGTTATGGAAGTCACAGTCCGGAGGGAGGTACAAGGAATATGAGCTCTTTGTGTTGTTAAGGGTTTATAGCTTAGAAAGTAAGCTTTATGGCAAGGATTCCGATTTTAATGCATCATTACCCCATTGCTGTGGATGTCCCAGTTTTGGTACTCACACAAGCACAATCAAAGAATAAACAACAAGATCAGAAGGGACCAGTGGAGCACCATCATCAAAATCAGTGAGTGCAAGAGCAATGGAGAGAAGTAAACATTACAGAAAAGTATTTAAAAACACCCTCCTAGTCAATCAAATGCATAGATAAGAGGAATATGCTCTGAGCTGTCAAGATTGAAACTTCTTTGGGGAGATGACATATCCTAAATTAGACCTAAAAATCCAGCGTGCCAAGTACTATACCAGTAACAAATCTTACTGGCAGAAGGACAAAAATCCAAACCAGTGGGTAAGTGTCTCTAGCACAACACTATAGTGAGGTAAGAAAAATAATGATTATCCTAAATCTGTATCATAGCCAACGGACGTCTGCCTGACAAGAGGCATCGGTCAGTGTCTAAACAGACGTATCATATGTTAGTAGTGCCCCTTGGTCAATATGCTAATTTAATGAATACAATAATTTGAATTTCAAAGCAGACAGTTTGTTCTTTTCTAATCTGCTTAAGAGGATGGATACTCTAACTCTTAGCCATGGAATTCACAAAGAATGGTTCTGCCTTTCTTGTAATATTCAGTGGGAAAAGGGCATAAAAACCCGCGATATGGAAACACAGCCTTTTTGACAGAAGAGGCTGACAAAACATTATTGCATAAATACCTGAGTAATGGAGTTTTTGAAGATGATGGTAGGCTTCCAGGATGTTCCAACTGCCCACATTCATGCCCATCCCCCTGCTTCCCTTGTCCGCTTATTTCTGCTGTTCTGTTAGAAGTTAATTTAGACATCTCCTCCTCTTCCTGTTTGGATGCTGAATTCTCAGTTGGTGCTTTCCCGAAGTTCTCCAAAGCTTCCACCTGGCTTCTCTCAGCCAGTGGTGACACAGACTCAGACACCAACAGAGATGTAAGTACTTCCTCCTTTGCTGAAGCCTCTGTAAAAGCATTTGAGAGTCATTCAAGGACTTCATTTACCTAACTTCAGTGGTAACACAACAGCTCAAAAAGATGTACATGATGTTAAGATGGCTTGCACCATTACAAGACAGAGACTGATTTTTTGTTGGTTTTTTTAAAATTTTTTTTAAAGTAACCGTTAAGGAGTAAAAGTTCCCATTCTATTGTTAAAATGTGTAAGACTGTACAGATGTTATGGGGAAAAAACTGTTAGAAGTGAGATTTTACAGCACTGCCTGCTCCACCTCCCCCTTCCTTTACAGCACACCACACAACTTAGTCAAGTTATCTAGCTGTTTAAGCTTCTACAGTTTCCCTGTAAAGTATTTTTCAGGGCCAAAAAGTAGTTCTCCAAGCCCTTCTGCTTTCCCTCTGATTTTTCAGAGGCAGATTAAGCTTTCAAACAATCACATTGTGCATGTATTTTCTTTAAAAAGACAAATACAAAATAAAAATAAATTATTTTGGCATTGTATGGTTAAAATACCAGCTAATACCTTTGGATATTAGTGCTCTCCAATGTGTTGCCTGATCTAGATGAGAGGCGTCCCTGCCCATGACAGGGAGGTTGGATTAGATGATCTCTAAGGTCCCTTCCAGCCTAGGCCATTTTATGATTCTATGATTCTATGATTTGCTTAAGAGAAGATACCATATTTAGTTCAAGAAACTCCTAAATGTCACAACTAGACTAGCTACAGCAATGTTTTTAGAACCATTATTAAATTAACAGTCAGTATGTAATCCAACACATATACTTTATAACAGAAAACATCGAATGGTGGTATTAGGGTATTACTGGAAAAAAAAAAATTGCTACTTTTATGTTAGATAGCCTCAGACTAGACTATTTAACACAATGACAAGTAGTATAAAACTGTGATGTATTAAACATTTATACTTAATTATACTTTGTTTTATGAGTTTGTTTACCTACCAGAAGCTATTTTTGGAGCATATGTGGATTTAATTGAATAACCCTGTATTTAAAACAGAAAAAAGAAAAAGAAGTTATTTCTCTCAATATAAGGACAATGAAAGTTGATAAAGTCATATCACACATGTAGAGTTCTAAGAACAGGAGTGATCCAGAAGACAATTTAATTCATCATTTAAGAACACCTTGCAAAGCCCGTCAGGAAATGAGATATGACAAATGACTCAAGACAAGGATGTCAAAATGAGAGGTCAAAGAAGGAAGAGGATTGTTATCCAGTCCTTCCTAGAAAAGCTGTCTGAATCAAGTGGGGAATTATCACCCATTCCCTCACTCAGGTACAATACACAACCTTAGCCTCATCACAAAAATCAGTGGCAGTCACTGCCACAAGCTTTGTCAAATTCCAAAAGCACAGAGGGAAGCTGGAAACATGCTGGCCGGCTTGTATGTGCAGCTTTTTCTTTTAAACTAATATCCACTACCTCAGAAAATGGTAGGAACATATTTAACAACTTCATCATGTAACAGACACCATGAGGAATCATAATATCATTTAGTGAACTGAATCTGCTAGTCATCCCATACATAGAGAGTTTTCCCTCCAGCGATGTCGCTGTCAGAAAGGCTGTGGTGAACGGACCGAACAAGGACTATTGCCGATCTGCCTACTAGGAAGCCTGCTGAAGAAAACTGAGAGCCTACAGATTCTCAGAAAAAAATAATACTACACCAACATTTCAAACTCTTCAAGAGTTCAAAATAAAAAGCAATCTGGGTGTTGATTTTCCTGTTAAGTTGTACATTTTTAAGCAAGGGACGCCATTAAGTAAGAAACGTAACTAAAATGCTCTGTGTTGCACATCTACACAATGCATAAAGGCTCACTAAATGGTGATCTCACCTCGTAAGTGGCTTCCAAGTTACCTTCCAGTGCAACAGTAGACAAAGCTTTCTTGGCAGGAGGAAAATCATTCTCTTCCAGCTCAGCAGCTGACCTTTTCTGACCTGTGTGGAAATCTGGAATGGGCTCTCCTGATGCAATCTCTCGTTGTTCAGTTTCCATACTGCTGTTTAAAGGCACAGCTAATTCATCAGCTGCAGTTGTCAAGGATCCAATGCTGTGGTATAAAAAGTCATGATTCTGACTGTACAAGAAGCCAAAATTTATTTTGTGTAACATTTCTGCATGGAAATTATACATGGATCTATGGTGATATGCTTTCTTGCTTAATGTCAATATTAATTTCAAATGTACTGTTTACTCCTGAGAAACATTTTGATGTGCTATCTTGCGCCTCTAGTCATAACTGAATCATTACTGTTCTGTTTGAACTCCACCTGTTAATTTTGTAAAAATTTAAAATATGACAACTGATTAACAGTCCTAGAAAATCCTAAAATACATTATCAACCTAACCATTCTATAATTCTATGATTATTACTTATATGCACAGTTGTATCTTTACCTCCACATCCCTAAACCCTTCCACCACCCTAACACACCCCAGTACAATCTCAAAAGACAGCAAAGCACCCAGGGAAGCCTAGGGAAGCCACAGAGGCTGGGGAATTAGGGTAAAGTAGTAAGGGAACAGTGACATGGAAGATGTACCCTGACTCTGCCTATCAACAATTCTATCATCAGTCATTCCACACGAGTGAGAAATCTTACACTGTGTAGCCAAAATTCACAAGACCGTCCCTTTCGGTAACTAAGGCGATGACATTAACATCTGATGTCACAGGGCAAGTTCCTCGACAGTGATGTGGAACTGCATCACATCTCTAATTATGATCTGAGGACTTACATTAATATAGTAATAGGGGTTCTTTACAATATTGGAACACTTTCTATTCTTCAGAATGTCTCTTTCCTTTGACGCTGGGTTTGTTTTTTTTTTCCTCCCAAACTGACCAGAAGGTTTAGTTCAACTGTAATGTTGAAATAACAATTTTATTACATTGCATTGAGGAATACTCCTTGTAAAAAAAACAACCAAACTCAAACCCTTTGTATCACACAGTACTGCAAATGCATTACTACTCCGTTGTATAATTTGTTTGCTTTTTCAGCTCTTTTTCCTTTTGTACATGGCACAAACCCAAGAATTGATGTCCACTGCTAATCATATTCTCCAGAAGACCATCGACACTAAAAATCTGGAAGTGCGATTAATAAACAGCTACTTTATGAAATTTTTAAAGGACTGTAAAAATGCAAATATGCTTAGATTTTTCATTTCAATTACTTTTCATTCTAAGTATCTTAGTATCTACTAAAAAGGAAGACTTGCTTTGAAGGGTAAATGAGAATTAAGGCTAACACCAAAATCTCAGGCAACTAAAAACACTAACTTCAAACCACGAGATCTTTCTTAGATCTGTTTAGTCCTCTTCATTGTCTTAATTTCCTGACCAGCCTGCCTCCTGCATGTCTCCTTTTGAGAAGTTCTAATCTCTAAAACATTTGGATACCAATCAAGGTTTACAAGAAGTGTTCCACTTTGCTCAAAAATAAAGCATTTACCTCCCCACTTCAGTTATGCTTGTTTCGCTTGCGTTTATTGGGCTGAGAAGTATTGGGGCTGGTAGTAATGGCTCTGAAGTTTGTTCTAGCAAAGCAGATGCATCGAATCCTTTTGAGTCAGCTGGGATTTCCACCAATGTTAAAATGAAGGTCTGTTCCTCCTCTGGACATCTGTGATCGTTGTTCACTACTGTATTTTTTTCCAGGGAAATAAAGAAATAACAAAAATCTATTATTCAAGTTCAAAATTACACTGTTCTATTCACACCCTCCCTATCTTAACTAATTGGATTTTAGGAACTCATTTCTCCATGGAAAAAAGGCACTGGGGATATTCTTGAGACAATATGCTGCTTTTCTTCCTAGATAAGAGACGCATTGTCACCCCCCGGAGCCTATTCACTGCAGTGGAGTCCTGACTACCATTCAGCGTGAAGAATATTAAAAATGCCTAGTAGGGATGGAGCTTTTCAAATAGATGTTCTGGCATTAAAGAACAATTTGCAGTTTAATTAAACTTGTATAATGGTGGTTAAATGGCCCTCTGTCTTTAATTGCAACTGTCAGGTATTAAGAGTTTCTTCTTTAAATGGCAGGAATCTGCTGTTTTGTTGGTAAACAGAAGGATTTTTCCCCTCACTGTGGACTTGCAGAATGGACAAACTGTCAAATGCCATCTGTTAGAATGCATTTAAGGAGAGAACATTTGTAAAGTTTTCGAAAGATGGAAAACAACAGTGCTGCTCCATTCCTTAAGGCAGCTCTCATTTGTGATAATGTAAAGCTGCTGTTATTCCAACCTCAACTCACTTTGGTTCTTCATCTAATTAAACATGATATAACATGCTCTGTCCCAAGATCCTTGCAATAACAGAGCACAACAACAGATGTCTAAGACAACGTATTAGCTCTACTTTTTGCACACGCTCAGGTGCTATAACTTTGAACTGCAATTTCCATGTAAAGTAAGTTTTCTCGGCTTCTGACACTGTGATTTTCCCTGTTCCTTAGACAAATATTTGTTCCAAACCAGCTCCATTTCAATTTGTTTCAGGGAAAAGCAGCCATCACCTTCATATCTTTCATCACATCAGTTAGGAGTTAATGTGCTGACTCACTACAGCTAAAGAGGGAAGTCCAGTTGTCTTCCTTCCCTCTTCTTCTTTCTCCCCGGCTCCACACTTGCACAGTCCAGGCCTCCTACTCATGCAGTTCTGACAGTGACATTCACTCAACAGCTTCACGAGTGACTGTAGCTTGCTAAGACAGTGGGAAAACTACACAGGTTCTCTCCTTCTGTCCTATTCAACTTTTGATGGATAAGTGAGTCAGAGGCTCATAAAAGGCTCTAACAACTGCTCAGCCTAGCACAAGGTAAGCAGCAGGAGCTCATAGCAGAGAGGAGAGAGTGAGAAGTTTCCCTTCCACTGATATTTAAACTTAAAGTGCCATTCAAAAAGTTCTCAAGCCTAGGTTAGTGCTAACGAAATGTAATAAGAAGCTACGGAGCGGAATGGCACTGTGCTATGGGTCATTATTTTTTGGTAATGAAGTAGATTGATTAAGCATGTCAGTGAAAACAATTATGTTTTCTAAATCCATCTTTGCATAACTGTGGGGTTTTGTTAACTTAGAAAATTAGCACACTATACCTGAAGTCTCTTCTGTGCTGCTTATGCACTGCTGTTGGGCATCCTGAGCACAAGCTTCATTCTAGAAATAACACATTTGAAATAAAACAAGATAATAAATTTGAGAAATAACGCTACAAAACAGGAAAGAAACAAGCATGTCAAATGCTGAAGAGCCCCCAAACCCTAATGACATTATCATAATTGCATTTGTCAGCTTTTACTTCTAGCTATTCTACATTGAAAGGTATTATCCTGACAAGGAGAAGAAATGCTTGGGCAACATAAAATTTATAGGCAACTCATGGCCTGTATTGATGGTTTGTCAAAATGAATTTATGCTTTCTACAGCACAACTCTGTCAGAGATGACTCACACAATAAATTGCTCAGTGGCACTAAAAACACAAATTCCCCTAACCATTACAAAACCACTGAGAGCAAAAAAAATCACCCATCTCTGCAGCTCATCTATCCTTTCCCTTTTAGGGCATGTAGCTTTGCTAAAAACAGGAATACCTCTGCAAGTTGCCTCTTCTTATACTCTCTGCCCATCCTGTCAGAGCCAAATCATTCTTGTACTTTGTTCTAACATGAGATCAGCCTTAACAAATCAACAGGTTGCACCGGGGAAAAAAGCTACTGTCCCACCAGAACTGCAAGGACGCTGATCTTGGGCAGCACTAGAAAACCCGAAGGAACCGAGAATGAACCTTTCTCTCATGAAGAAATAAGATACTTTTCGTTTATACTAGAGCAGGGATACACAAACTGCTATTAAGAAGTGGATGTGAGGACATACTGTTTGTCCAAGATAAGATAATATACATCTGAAACTCTTGGTTTGGTTTTGAAATAAATGGGAAAAAGCATAGCAAACGATGAATTTTGTTTTAAAGCAAATGAAGATGGTGACAAAAATGCTATATCCAGCAGTGACATTTTAACTTAGTTTTAATTTAAACAAGTAACAGTGAAAGGACAGACTGAATTAATACATTCCATCAAGCTCTAAAATACTGTTCAAGATTTTGCTTATATATATATATATATACACACACACACACACACACTTATTGCCAAAATGCTATAAACTTAGGTTTGCAAATACTAAGTTTAGCTGAAAGGTTATGTTTGGTTATGCCTCTGCAAAAAAGAAAGTGCTTCACCAGCTGAAATACCAGGTTTTTAAAATGGGTGAGTATATTTGCACTGAAAACCTCTTCATTTACAGAATTTCACAAACTGGGAACTTCTAAACTGTGATTTAATTAAGTTCTTTACCTGAGTAAAGTTGATTGTGCAAAGGTTGTGCTCAGGAGGACAAGGATTTTGCTTAGGAAGCCCATCCACAGAACTTTGATTTCGACAATCCTCGAGTCCAAGGTGAGATTTTTCAGGTTTTGGTGATGCAGGAGGTCTTAAATCTCCTGAATTTCCACAAGCATCTCTGATCTCTTTTTCCGTTCTGTAATGTATATATCTAGTTAATTTGAAACCAACTGAAGATGCCCCAAGCATGAGCTGTATTATGTATAATTATTTAATATGAAAGTTTATCTAGTTACAGGGGGCCGGTTAGCTCACTGGGTTAGAGCGTGGTGCTGATAACACCAAGGTTGCGGGTTTGATCCCGTTGGGTCCCCATGTGTTGCCTGATCTAGTCGAGAGGTGTCCCTGCCCATGACAGGGAGGTTGGATTAGATGATCTCTAAGGTCCCTTCCAGCCTGGGCCATTCTATGATTCTATGAAACAGATTACCTCTTTAAAAACTACACCATTCTACTAAACAGAATGCATCATCTTTGAACAACTCTACATAAAGTATTTCAGGAAAAAACTTCCCTAACATCACAAATTGACAGTTTACTACTGAAAGCAGGAAGCCTTACAGGGCTTTTCACATTTCCAAATCAATCGGCTCCTTAACGTTTTCTTTCAGATGCAGTTTCATGGAAGACTACTAATCAGCAAGGTGACGACTGAGTTCTGAAACTGCCAATACAAGTTAAATTTTTACCCCCAAAAGCTGTAGGGCAACATGTAAGACAGAAAAACCTCAAAAGTGTAAAATGCACACTTACGTGCACACACTGTATCTGTAAGCATAGTTTCCACCACAGACTCATCCTACACATGCACTTTAGCTGCATACTTTAAGAGACTTTAGGAATAAAGTTACTATTAACTAATGGCTCTTCTTACCTCTCAGTTTTGTCTGCTTGCTTAGTAAGTTCCATATTTCTAGCTGCAAAATCGTGAAGGACTGAAGAATCACCTGCAGCTGGTCTGACCTGTTCTAGTTCCACCTTCTGCATTTCTGCAGTACCTCTCAGGATTGTAGACACTAAGATACAGAAGAATAAAAATTAAAATAATTTTTTTTGTGTGCATGAGTGTATATATATTTATGTACATTATTTTTACATATAAACTTTGTATACTGAAATGTGTATCTACATAGATGTGTATATATAAGTACACTACAAAATTAACAGTTTTGCTGTCTATGTACACATGTATATTTATGTCTAATTTATATAATACACACATATCATCTTGTCTTTGGCATGCTGTGCATTTTGTCAGTGACATGAGGATAATTAAGAGTTTGAAGACCATGTATTTTTCCAGCTGACTTAAGAATGCCAAAACATTTCTGTGTATCTCCCCTTCTGGTTTTAACGGAAGGGAAAGACAGCAATAATAGAAAAAAGTACACTGTATTGTACTGTATTTCTGTGGTGGGCAGTGCAAAACTTTAAAGGCTTTTCCAAGTAATTTAAGACCTGCACAGATAAACTCCCATTCAAATTTCATTTATTTTATACAGAAACGTATACTTATGTGTAAAATCATATCATAAATGGATGTCCTGCGTCACAGTGGTGATGCACCATCTGTGAACATGAACAGAAAGTGAAGACTTTCCGCTTAGTTTAATTTCATAAAGATGTGAATCCATCAGAAGAAACCATTTTCAGAATCCTAGAATAAGAAATAGGCTTACCACTTTGAACTTGCTCCTGTTCCACAAGTACATTTGTATTAAGTGGCTCCTGAATTATGTTTCCACTGGACCTCAATACTCCAAAGTCCAGCTCAGGTGTCAGGTGTCTGCCCCCTGGTGGTCTCGTACTATTCGCGGTAGGCAAAGAACTCTCTCTGCATGTGAAAAAGAAAAATGCCATCAATATAGTTCTTGATTTTTGACAGTGCAGAGAAGAGAGATACGGTAGATGAGACAAGGAAAAGCTAAAATACAAGCTGCAGCTGGCAGAGGAGACAGAAGACTCTTTGGCAGAACAAAAAATAAAGATCATCTGGGAATAAGAGGCAGGAATACTGCAACCTAGAATGTTCCCTAACTAAGGAAAAAACGAGGAATTGAAATATTTAAACATGAGAAGATCAGAAATCTAACACTGATCATATGCTAGTAAGTTCTGATTAATAATATAATAAAAAAGAACCACTGGACTTGCTTATAATTTTTCAGAGGAGTGTCATCAGATACTTTGTTTAAGCTATCAACAAATCAAACAGTCTTTAACGCTTGACCATCAGCAGATTTTTTTCTGAAAAGGCGTTCCATCAAGCTGTTTCAACATTCACAAATGCTTGCACAAAATTAAAAAACATGACAGAAGATCAACCGGTTCCTTGAGATCCCTTTGCTCTATATCTTTGAGCTACACTGCACAGCAGAAGGGACACTTCAGCAATTTGCACTGGCCTGATCAACTGTACGCATTTTGGGAAAACAAGCTTGGTAATTAACAGTGATCCACACCAAGTAAATTTGAATATTCTTTTCTCCCCCACCAGGGTAAATTTAACTTCAGGATTGAAGAGCAAGTTCAACATCTCTAAAACTATATACAAACATCTCACAAAAGAACGAGACAAGAGGTTTTCCAGATTTTATACCAGATTACATAAATTGAGAAACCTTCACTTAGCAAAGACTGCTTGCAATTCAGTAAAAATGCCAGAAAGAACATAGCAAAGGTAAGCAGTGAAAGAGGATCTCTCTTCTTGAGAAAAAAGTAGTAACTGAACCTGGCATCTGTTGCATTTTTCTCAAAATATTCTTCAACACCTATTCTTGTGCCATTGCTTTGATCCTCCATATTAATGCTGCTTCCAGCCTCAGAAGAGACTAATTCCTTGGCAGAAGTATCTGAAGAAAGTAAATACTGATGAGAAGTTCTATTTTCTTTGGAGTAGGTGTGGGTTACAAGGCTATTTGCCATGCCCATCTCATCTGGAGCAGGTAACATGTGTGTCCGTTCTGCTTAGAACAACAAACAGAACAGAAAAGCATAAATTAAAAAACTCAGGTCTGGCATTTACATGAAGCTACTCTACAGATGTTCAACTTCAAACCTCATTTAACAAAGTCTGCATTCTCCAAAGATGCAAATTCAAATCCTGGGTAAATGCAATCCCAAGATCACAATTCTGATAGTAAGAATACAAAAACTAACATTCAACCAATGAAAGTAGGTAAATTCTAAATAAAAGTTTAAAAAACTAGACTAAACCCAGGTAGTTCCTGGTTGCATCTAGTTAGGCAGAACAAGCTATGCTTCACTTTAGAGGCCTGAAAAGACTACTCACAAGTTATGGTCATTTAAGTCTGATTCCTTTCTTTAGTCCAATTTAAATGATTAGATTAATTCAAACACGTCCTTCCTAAAACAGGTCTCAGAAACATCTTTCTAGCACAGGGATGCAGTTACTAGTCTTACTCTTTCCAGCCAGCCTGCTTTGCTTGGTCTCACTACATGTTACGGTTCAGCAGGACTTCTGACCTCCTGCTCTGCACCAGGATGTGCAAGAGCTTTGCAGTCACTGCTCCATCCCTCCTTATGTGGACCCAGAAAGTACAAGCAAGGCTTTGTCTCACAAATCAGATCATACCTTCAGGGCTCATTTTTAACTGGAACATTGGATCACCCATGGCCAGTAAAGTCATGGCAGCTTCAGTGCTTCCATCATTAATTCCTACAAAGTTTTTCACACATGTTAGAAGTCACAAGCGCATTAACCAAAAATCCACTTATTCATATTCAAAAAGCATTTGATGCTGTCTTCAATGTAATGAAATATTTAATTGTTGTCATTCATGCATCAAGGTGCTTGTACACAGCAATTCTCATCCACTAAATTCAAACTATTGCAAAAATACCGAGCAGCAACATTATCCCCTTTAATGGTGTGCTGGGCACAGAAGGCAAGGTGTTGGCAGCAGAGGGGCTGCCTGAACACAGCCAGTTCCATTAACCCACTGCAGGACACAGCTGAGCCTGTCAACCAGGATGGCAGCACCTTTGGGAATCATGTTTAATAAATCGGAAAATATCACACCGCAGTGAAAAGTGAGGGAGAAAAAAAAAGTCAGGAACAGCCCTGTGAACACAAAGGTTGGTGAGGAAGAAGGTGAGGAGTGGCCCATGCACTCCTCTGTGGAGAAGACCTGGCTGGAGCAGGTAGATATTCCCTGAAGCAACTGCACCGTGGATCACGGTGGAGCTGACTTATCCTGACGGACTGTGCCCCACAGGAAGGACACCACACTAGAGCAGGGCAAGAGCAGGAGCGAAAAGTAGCAGCAGAGATCAAGTGTTAGGAATGGATTGGAACCCCTGTTCCTGGCCCCTGCACCCCTTGAGGGAAGGAGGCAGAGGAACGGGAAGCGAAGGTGTGAGGTTGAACCTAAGAAGGCAGGGGGGAGGAGAAGGTGTTCCAGTTTTCGGTTTTGTTTCTCACCACTCTATTCTGCTTGGCAAGTAACTAAATTAGTTTTTTTTAGATAAGAGAAGTCCTTGTGTTTACCTCAACTCCGGAGCTTTTAGATTTTACTGTCTCCCCTCATCTCGTTGAGGAGGAATGGGAAAGCAGCTGGGTGGGCATCCTGCCGCTGACCAAGGTCAGCCTGCCAGTGTCTTGGCTTTGGCTGGGACAGTTAATTTTCTTCCTAGCAGCTGGTTCAGCACTATCTTTTGGATTTATTGTGAGAATAATGTTGGTACCACACACTGACGTTTTAGTTGCTGCTAAGCTGTGCTTATCCAAAGGATTTTTCAGTTTCTCATTCCCTGCCAGCAAGGAGGTGCACAAACAGCTGTGTGGGAGCTGACCCGAGCCAGCCGAGGGGATGTTTCCACCACGGACCATCTCGCTCGGTGCAAATTGGGGAGAGTTGGCCACTGGGGTCAGGTCACTGCTTAGGCATCAGCCAGCGGGCGGTGAACAACTGCTCTATGCATCACTCATCTTTTCTCGGGTTTTATTTCTCCCCTTTGTTATACCAATTCTTATTATTTGTTGTGATGAGTTTGTGTCTGGTGGGATCGTGGGAGGAGGGCTGTGAGGGATGATGGCTCCTTGAGAAGCTTCCAGAGCCTCCTCCAGTCCCATGTCAAAGCTGTACCCACATGTTTGTTTCTTGGTCTCTTTGTGTCCTCTCTTTTGCATTGGTGAGCTGTTTCTTTGTAGGAGGAGGTGGGAGGAGAGTAAAACACGATTAGTGAGGAAGCAGGACAGAAAGGCAGGGCAGCAGACCATTTCCCGGAGGCTGGTGGTGAATGAAATGGCAGGGAGAGGACTGCCTGCAAGCTGAGGAGATCATCTGTGGTGAGAGGTCCAGGATGTCAGAGCACCTGGAGGACCCAGTGCCAGGGGAGAGAGAGACCATGCAGGAGCAGAGGGCACTGCAGCCACGGGTGGGTCCCATGCTGATGGGAAGCACTCCCATGGAGGGAGAGGTTTGCCTCGTGTGAGATGGACAGCCCGTGGCAGCAGGGAAAGACTGCCAGGAACCCTCTTCTCCAGGAGGATGGACTGCCACCTGCAATGAGTGACGGACAGAACTGCACCTCCCCTCCCGTGACAATGCAGGGGAGGAGACAGCGAGAAGAAGGGGTAGGAGGAAGTGTGTTTAAGATCGGGTTGTACTTACTTTTTTCTCCCACTATCCCACTCTGACCTAGTTGATAACTAGTGGTAAATCAATGTTTTCTCCCCAAGTCTACGCCGTCTTTTCTGCCTGTTCCCGTAAGTGGTGAATGAACCCTCCCCGTCCTAATCTCAGTCCTTGAGCTTTCTATTTTATTGCGGAAGTTTCTCCTTCCCACCCCTAAAGGGACAGGGGTGGGGGTTAGCAAACAGCTGTGTGGTTACTTGTTGCCAGCTTAGGCAGCCAGCTCAAACCATGACATTATTATATTTTATTATTAATGTTACTATAGTTTAGTTATTACACTGTTCGTATCTCAACTCATGAGTTCCTTTTTTTCTTCTTTTTTTGTTTGTTTTCCCAGTTCTATTCTCCATCCCACTGGGAGCAGGAAGAGTGAGCAAGCAGCTGTGTGGTGCTTAGTAGCTGGCTGGGGATAAACCACGACAGCCACAAGTGAAAAGAAAGGGGTAACAGTTTAACCATAGAAATCTATAACCTGCAGTGTTGATCCATATTGCAGTCTAGACTCCCAGTTCCTAATCTCTATCCAGAATAAATCTCTTTGCCTATCACTAACTGATCACATGCAACAAAACACTTCCATCTTCCAAAGTTATTGTACTGAAAAAAATCAAAAGAACAAAGTAGTCTTCCCCTCCTTCAGCAAAGACAGCGAGTCACTCAATTTCCAGTGTTCCCTACGATGAAGTATTGAGAACGTATTTAAAATTAAAATTGAAAGCTGTTCTAAACAATAACAGATCTGTAAGAGTTTCTAACGCATCTCATATGGAAAGAATACTTGCTTCTGGAAGACTGTGATCGCAGCTGGTCACATATGCTATTTTACCAATTTAGGATACTGAAGTCAGAGACCACAGAGATGATAAAGCTATAAATCCACCCACTCTTTGTATCACTCAGTCACGCAAACTGTAAGTAAGCACTTGCAAAGATTCCTCTTCTCCCAGTACAATTAACCACAGCATGGGAAAGTGATGGATGGGATACTGATTCTGATCCTTGGTACTGCTTGGTCCCTCTCTTTGATAGAGACCAGTAAGAAAGAAAAGGGTTTAAATCTCCTCTGAAATATAAAAGCACCCACTATTTCATGAACAGTTTTGTGGGGTTTTTTTTAAGATATATAAACGTCCAAGCTTCCAGCAAGAATAACTACATAATAGCAGCAAGTTAATGAGAAAGATACGAACAAGATTGTTTCATACCTACCTTTGTTCATCTCTGGATTTCCATGTACAGTTGTTTCCTTAAATAAAAAGAAAAACAATATAAAAGTTCTCTATCAAATCAGTCCACAGTTTTAACTTAATGCTTATGGGTAAATTCTCTGCCCAAGGGTTTCTGTGGCTTTGAAAGGGTATTTTAAACACTAACAATCTTCACGTACAAAGTTTTCCTGTAGCTGTGTGTCCCTCATATCTATGTGGGACAGTTGCGAGTCTGTTAAGCTATACTGTTAGAAACAGACACAGCAACCAGACACTGCCCATGTAGCTTTGGATGTGCTATGAAACCAACCAACCAACCCACAAACCAACCAGACAGAGCTGCTGAGGTGCTTACTTTTTCCTCCCTCTGTACCACTGGCTGGACAGATGCACAGGAGGGACTTTCACCATCAGTGACTACCTGCACATCTGGAATATTCACAGGTATTTCCAGCTGTAAAAATAATTTTAAAAGTGTTTCAGTTCATCAGCCCCAAAAGAAAAAGTGCAAAATGCAAAGTTTTATAACCCAAATATACTTAGTAGAACTTGAATATTTAGAAGGATCCTTCCCAAAAATGAAGTCTTATATTACATATTTCCTGATTTAAGAAGACAGCAGTTGCATGAACTGGAGGCAGAACTGGTGGTGCTGCTTGTAACTAAGTGGATGCATCAGACAACCTAAGACCTTGATTTTAATTGCTTATTACTTCACAAAACTAATTTATGCAGCTGAGATCCTTCATGGTGGCCATTTACCTCATTTCATTTTTGTTAGTTTTCACACTTCTGCTTCGGAAAGTAAAAACCTGTCCAAAGTAAGACTAGGGAGTACACCCACCCACCATTTTCCATATAATTTTTTTCTGTTTTTCACTGTCTATTCATTGAGAATGTCAGACATTTTACAAACCAGGACCTGAAATTTGGCAGAAAGGTTAAAGTATTTCCAGTGAGGTTCTTAAGAAAAACACTGGTCAATCTGAGCAGCTTTCAGAGACTTGCACTTTTACAGATACTTTCCACTGACCTATTCAAATTTGACAACAGCTGACTCCTCAAGTATGCAGTCATATTCCTTACTAGCACTCACCGCTCCTGTTTGTTAAACCGGGGAACTTGTTTATCACTCCCACACATAATATAGTCCATTGGGGAGGTTTAGATTGGATATTAGGAAAAATTTCTGTACTGAAAGAGTGGTGAGGCACTGGAACAGGCTGCCCAGGGCAGTGGTGGAGCTGCCATCCCTGGAGGTGTTCAAAAAACGTGTAGATGTGGCACTTCAAATGTGGTTTAGTGGTCATGATGGTGTCGGGTTGGTGGCTGGACTTGATGACCTTAGAGCTCTTTTCCAACCTTAATGATTCTACTATTCTATTGCATGATTCTGTGATCTTTGAAATAAGGGGATATGGCAAAACTTTACACACAACTTTGCTGCCCATTGTTGTTCTAGAGTGTCTTCACTGAGCTTCAATTTCTCTTGTCATTTCAACTCAGAGAAAGAAAACACGATTAATTCATTCAGGAGACAAAAAAAAGCAGAATTTCAATGGTAGAGGAGAGGGAGATGACTAGTAGTAGCAAGCAAAAAGAATTGGAGTGAATGGAAGGAAGTACTGATGAAGAGCTGAGGCAAGAACAGAACAGATATGGAATGAAAGAAAAGAATGAAAGGAATATAAAAAGAGTGATAAAGACATCCTTGAGATAAGACAGGCTAGAAGGGACAAACAAAGTGCAAAGAAATCACTTTGAGTGATTGGGAAAAAAACCAGAAAACCATCTAAAACCTTTAAGCACGATCCTTTCAAAGGCATTGACCAGAGTCCACTGTTCCCAAACCTCAACAGCTTCCCCAATGACAAAGCAGTATGTACGTCATCTCCTCCATAGTGACCGATCTCAGTGGACACAATACCAAGTCCTGCTACCATCCCTCAGTCTCCATTTTTATTCTGGTCTAAGAGTATAATTAAAATGTAGGCCTGCACTGAGCTTAAAGCTTCCAACACTACAAATGGAAGAAACAAAACATATAGTTTTGGAAAAAAAGTGATGTAGATGGTCTGTCAGTGACAGCAGCAGGGACTGGGGACCATGGATGTGCCCATGCCAGACAGCAGGAACATCCCTGAGTGGACTGCAGCCCACAGAGGATCCATGCTGGAGCACAGGCAAGAAGTGGAGTTAAACTCTATAGCCTGAAAAAAAAGGGACAAAGGCTGGAGATTTTTAACAGATATGTTTAAACTTTTTTTTAACCCATTGAGTTGTAAGCTACAGAAAGCACTATAGTAAGGACAATGTGAATCAAAGGAAGACAAGCCTCACGAGAAACCAGGCAAGTGCAGCAGTGACCAACCTGACCTAGCATTGGTGCTCAAAAACAACACAATATGTCACATCTCCTGAGCAACAGTGTAGTACTTGGAGATTGAGGCATGGACCAAACTCAAAATGCCCACCCAATGTTCTTTAAGAGGGTGGCCGCAGAACAAGGGAATTATACATGCATCTATCAAAATATGGGAAGAGAAGTTGTGGTTAATGAGGAAGTAGCAGATAGCATAGGACCTAGGCATGACACAAACGGTATGAAACAAAGGGTGAAGATTGTACTAGGTGTAGCAGGGATAAAGTTAATTTTCTGCATAGTGGCCCACATGGTGCTGTGTTTGGATTTGTGACTACAGCAGTGTTGCTAACACATCGGTACTTCTGCTGAACAGTGCTTGCACAGTGTGAAAGCCGCCTTCTTCTCTATGCTTTGTCCCAGCAATTAGGCTGGGAGTGGTCAGGAGGTCACAAAAGCACACAGCTGGGACAGCTGACCCAAGCTGAACAAAGGGATATTCCATATCATATGATGTGCTCAGCAACAGATGTTCAGGGAAAGGAGGAGGAAGAAGAGGGTATCTGTGGTAATGACATGTCTTCCAGAGTAACTCTTACGAAGCCTGAGGCCCTGCTTCCAATGGCAGGCCATTCCTGGAAAAGTAGTGAATAAATCCCTTATTTTGCTCTGCTTTCATATGCAGCTTTTGTTTCATCCATTGAACTGTGTTTGCATCAACCCATATGTCTTCTTACCTTCCTTCTATTTTCTCCCTGTCCCACAGCAGAAGGGAGTGAGCAAGCAGCTGTGCATCTGCCCAGCTAATGGGCAGGGTCAGCCCACCACACGGGTAAAGTTTCTTGACAAGAGGGACACCGCATAAAAACCCATCTCTTTCATTCCCTTATTTCTTAACATTCACACACTAAATTGTAATGCTCTGTTTTTATCATCTTGGGCTTCAAAACACATGGTAAGCATGGTAGCCTATGCCTACATTCAATCCCAACAAACAAACTGGTGAGTGCTCTGCAGACCTACACACTGTTTGTGAATGTGACTGGACCTTAGACTGATTGCACTGCTCTGTTCAAAACCAAGTAACATCCCTGCTACCCTCAATGCCATTCTTAATGAACTAAAATAAATCTGGATAAAACCCAAGTACTTGGAGACTTAGTTTAAATAAAAGTTGTTTAAACAATCCAAACAAAAAGTACATATGCAGAACCCAGCTACATGATACCTCCTCCATGGTTTCCTCTATCTGAACAGGAACAGGTTTTGGAGATCGAAGACCTAGAGGAATAAACGCTGGGGCTTTGTTTACTTCCTCCGGTGCAAAGCATTCATCTTCATCATCAGGCTCAAAGTCATCTGCCTCCTCCTCATCCTCCTCCTCTTGAGAAGCCCGGAGGGTCACCAAGGTTATCTTTGAACTTCTGTGCTCCTTTCCAGGCTTCTTTCTATGCGTAGTTTTCAAACTTTTGCCTCTAGTAACACCCAGTTTAACTTCTTGTCTTTGACTCCCCTTCTCTTTGCAATCAGCCTTGCACTCAGAGGCAGAACAAGTAGCAGTTCTTGAGTCCGAGACATGTTTTGGCAGTGCTATCCATTTTGATGTCCTTCGGGACTGCCTTCTAAAGCACAAAACAAAAGCATGTTTGGAAAAAAAAAACCAACCCACAACGATGAACATAAAAAAAAAAAAGGCGTGCCACAAATCAAACCAAACTTAATGGATAAAACCAGATCATTGTGACCAACAGTATAAGCTATTTACTTCCTAAAGTGTAGTGACAAAGATGCATGCACATACCATTTAGTCAGAAATCCTAATTTCTTCATGTATGAACAAAGCACTGATTGTAAATGTTTCAGGTTGCTGGAATGCTGCACAATTAAATTTACAAGATACAAAAAACTTTAACTAGAAAAGGATAAATTACTTTTCATGTTGAGGGATGTGGAAGTCACACACTTTCACATCACGGGGAAAATTTGCAGTTCTCTTTCGCTAAAGCTATACTAGAAGCCCCACACTATGAGCAACTTTAGTTGATCAGACTAATATCTAGAAATTAGAACAGCCAAATAATAACTAATTATCTCCTATGGTTTCTCATACTGCAGCCTCTTCAATAATCAGCTGCTTATTGCCTCCCTCCCCAAAACGATGGGCACGACCACTTTGAGTACAAAAAAATAACTCCAGATTTCCCCCCAAAACACCCTCTCAGGTAAAGTCGTAGGGAGGGGAAACAAATAGCAGCAGAAGTCACTTTTAACATGGAGTTTCTGTTTAGGTTAATCCTAGAATCGCTGTGCCCCCAACACAGGTAGTTAGAAGTCCTCCCCCTGAAGTCAGGAATTTGTGTTGAAACCAGTACTGGATGGGGGGTGGGCTGGTGGGAGTGCTGGCTGTGCCCATTTGATAAGAGCGCAGCAGGGTCAGACCCCTGCAGGCATCCAGCAGGATTCAGGTGGAAGGCACACGGACTGACATCTGGCACGCACTCACATAACACACTGCAGAACTAAGGCTAATAATCATGCTATTAAAACAAAAGTCAAAACCAATCAATTGAGCTTACAAGCCAAAATAGTTGTTTTACCTTGTGAGATTGTCTGATTTTTTTTCCTGAGAGGCAGAAAGCTGAGAATCATCTTGTTCTACTTGACTGTCATTCTCTGATACCTCTGGAGTCTGAAATCTGCTATCCCGCCTGATTCTTTTGCAAGGGGTTTCTTCAGCGTCTGTAAAATCGTGTTTTCTTGTAGCCTCTGAGAAGGATGGAGCTTCCATGATGTTACTAAAGTTTTGCTGAACAGAGGAGACCATTAATACTGTATTAAGTGCCAAATATTTTAACTGGATTTTGGTGACAAAAGATTTAAAGAAGTAAATTTGAGTTCACGCTCTAACATGCTCAGCTGTCATTTCTGATAGCTAAGGACAGTTTCCCCCCATTTTGTTTAATTTCAGGCGCTGTAGCAGAATGCCATTACATGGTATTATCTATGATGCTCAAGTTCCCAGTGCTGCTGTTAGTGACTAGACCAAAGCCATGCTCAATTTAATCAAGAACAGCAACTCTTGAGCAACTGGAAAGACGAATCATCTTCTAAGAGTACCTAGTAATTTAAAGAACGATTTGAGAGACGGAAAATTTTTCTTCTGCCCTGAGAACAAACCAGGAAGCAAAAACCACCACAGTCTGCAGAACAGCATTTAAATATTAGTCAAAACACACACATACACCGGAAAGCATGTCCCAGAACATAGAAAACATCAGCAAACACATTTCTGTGAACTATGGATGCTTGGCTAAAATATGTTAACTGCAAGATTTTAGTGATGCATCTAGAAAATAAGGAACACCCTTTAAACTTGATTCAGATATCACAACTTCAGACAGAGAAGGAACTCGTCTGGGCTACGTTAGGCCTGGGTTTAAGCAGAAGGTCCTCTGAACTTTGTTCACATATATTTCACCTTTTAAGTATATTTATATGGATTTTAGTATCTGTTTAGTGGTATCTGATATTACACAGCTGCCTTAATTTCTGTTTTTCAATGAATAATGGGCAAATTAATTGGTAGCAGTGTTATCAGGTATTCATGATAATGCAGACTTTTGATCACAGAAAACTGTAGAATTTAAGACAGCAACCTACATTTAATAACTTCACAGATTTTAAATACTCCGTCCATTTATTCAGTAAAATTTTCAATAGTGAATTAAAAAGAATTAATTAACATTAATCTTTCCCAGCTATGTACTAGATCTCTGTGACATCTATGGTTTTAAGGATGTAAACACAAGTACTGAGGTATAAATTAGATCAAAACACATGGTCAGCACTTACAGTGGATTCACTTGTTTCTTCTAAGAACAAACACGCTTCTGCACTTCTGTCCTCGCTGTCCTCTTCTCTGTTTTCACCTTCTTCAGGACAATCTTTTTTTCTACTAACTCTCATTAGGTTTGGCCTTGGGTTCCAGTGGGGTTCCCCCTCCTGATACAGAGGTTGTGTATCACTCTGTTTACCTCCTTCTTCAAAACTTAATTTATCATTGAACCTACAAAAACATTTTTCAGTTTTTACTTCTCAGGAACTACAAAACAGACTCCAAAAGTGGGGCCTTATTATCAGTGTTTTGCATTTTTATTTAGCTGAAGTTTAAAAACAAAGGAAGAAAAAAAACAATGTGAAAAGCAGATAATTTGCTTCTCTACAGTAGTGAACCTTTCTGATTATGTTTCAGAAAATATTTTAGAACGATAACAACATTAAGAGGGCAGGTAGAGTATAAAGTTTCAGCTATGCCTTGACAGGTCTCCCAAATTAAGCAACCACAGAATATTATATTTATTAATTCTGGTGCTCAAGATACTAATATTTTTTAACAAGATTAAATAGTTGCATCTGTTCAAGCACACTCAGAGCAGCAAGACAGAAACCTTGGGCTTTTAATCTCACGTCTCAATAAAGGCCAAGAAGGAGGATCCAGATAACAAGGCCAGTCAGCCTCCCCTGTCCCTGGAAAAGTCACAGAGCAATGAACCCTGGAACCACTTCCAGACACATGAAAAACAACAAGGAGACTTGGAGTAGTCAGTAACAAGGAAGTCATGTTTCACCAATTTGATAACCTTTTGTGATGGCTCAATAGGTGAAGGAAGAGCTGTAGATAGTGTTTACCTTGACAGTAGTGAGGCTTCTAACAGCATCTCCCCTCATACTGTCACAGGGGAGCTGAAGAAGTACGGGCTGGATGAGAAGACAAGGAGGTGCACTGAAAACTGGTTGAATGGCCAGGCTCAAATGTTGGTGATCAGTGGCACAAAGCCTAGCTGGAGGTCAGCAACTAGGAGTGCACCCTATGGGTCAGTGCAGTGCCCAGTCCTGTTCAACATCTTCATTAATGCTCTGGATGATGGGGTGGAGCTCAGCAAGTTTACAAATGATGCAGAATAGGGAGAAGTTGCTAGTACACCAGCAGATGATGCTGCCAACCAGAGCAACTTAGACAGGCTGGAGAAATTGGCTGAAGGAACCCCACGAAGTTCAACAAGGGCAAGTACAAAGACCTGCCCCTGGGGAGGAACAGCTCCAGGCATCAGTGCGTGCTGGGGAGCACCCAGACAGAAAGCAGCTGGTGGAGAAGGAACACAGGGGTCCTGGTGGTCACCAAGCTGAATGTGAGCCAGCGACGAGCCCTGGCTGCAAAGATGGCTACGGGTATCCTAGCCTGCATTAAGAGAGATGTTGCCAGCAGGTCGAGGGAGGTGATTCTTCCCATTCACTCAGCGCTGGTGAGGCCACACCTGGAGTGCTGTACTGGAGTGCCCAGACCTCGTCACAAGAGAGACATGGACATACTGGATAGAGTCCAGCAAAGAGCTATCGAAAGTGAAGTGACAGAAGCTGCTCTCCTACAACGAAAGGCTGAAAAGAATGAGGACAGATTAGCCTGGTGAAAGAGAGGGCTTGGTAGGAGTGGGTTGTGATGTCTCATCAGTGTACACAACTGCCTGAAGGGAAGGTATAAAGATAGACTGACTCAGGCTCTTTGTAGTTGTGCCCAGGGGCAGGACCAGAGGCAATGGACATAAAACTGAAACACAGAAGGTTCCACCTGAGCATCAGAAAATACTATTTCATGGTGAGGGTGATGGAGCACTGGCACAGGTTGCCCAGGGAGACTGTGGAGTCTCCGGCCTTGGCAGTTCTCAAAAGCCAGCCAGACATGGTATTGGGCAGCCAGTTCTAGGTGTCCCTGCTTGAGAAGGGGGCTGTATCAAAGGATCTTCAAAGGTCCATTCTAATTTCAATCATTCCATGATTCTCTGAAACTCCACCATCACAGGGATCAAGATAACTCTAGCGTAAGGCCTTTGTCTTGTTAGCAAAAATACTTTGGGATAAAATTTCAACACAAGTAATGGAAGAGATTTTAAGCAAAGTCTGAAACAGACAGGAATGAGAAGGTAATTTTAAAAAACAGCAAAAGTAAATTGATTTGAGGCTGCTCTGCATCAGTTAAGACTGAACAAAAGATAGCTCATAAGGTAACTGTTACATGTAAGTGGCACTATCCGCTTCAGAGGGCACATACATAAAAAGCATCTCCTCCACCAAAGAACCGGGACACTGCATGTGGTTACAAGAGACTCAGAACACAGACAGCAAGCTCATTTTACGTTACTCTGCCTACCACTTCTCAGTTATAAGTGAGTGCAAATGGCACACTGCTCAACTTTCCTTTCAGTGGTCCACATTCACAGTCCAGTGCACACCCTAAGAACGTCTTACTGAGAAATTCAGATGGCTAAGCTCTGATTGCTTCTTTCTACTCTCATCTGTAAAAATATTCTCTTAAAAGGAAAACAACCTTAAGAAAAATTGTTAGAAACTCTTATATTACCTAAGGATGCCACCTAGTGACCTTCATAGCATGTAGCATGGAGCCTGCACTTCAAAAAAACAAGTGCTGCATGAGAACAACCAGACATATACGCAAAGGTTTTAAAGAGCTTTTTTTACTTTGTCAACAGGGAACTTTACCTTTCTGTGGTATCCTGAATGACTCCTATAGCATCTATAGATAGATGTTCTTGCTTTTCTCCCTTGCTGTGGCAGTTAGGTGATGTTGTAGAGGAACAGACTGCTTCTGACTTCGTACTTCTTGGATTTATGTCTAAACTGTCATTCTCGGCCAAATCCTTCACAGACAATACTTCCATGTCATCCTGAGATTTGAGAAAAAAAAATAACCAACCATATTAGCAAAAAATACATCACCTTTAAAATAAAGCACTGCACTTTATGATCAAGCCATCAACCTGAGGCAAAACTTTGCTTAAAACTTTCAAGTAGTTTACAGCAGCCATCACTACTCCTTGTTCCTTTAAAGAAGGTATTTACCTAAAACCAATATAGTCTTTCATAAGCAATAAGCAACGACCAAAGGGTTCAGAAGAAATTCAGCAACAGATTAATGGCATGCAAGTAACTATCCATGTATCATGCACATCAATGAAATTTCAAAGTGTAACTGAAGCCTCCAGATTTGTTAAAAGAAGTCTGTCTGTTATCAATGTACCATTAACCGCATTTTAGAAGATTTCCTATTAGGGTGCAAGCATTGAACAAGAATGCAATTCCTATTACTCCAAAAATAATTCATGCATTTAAAACAGCTTATTTAGATGTCTTAAAGCTTGTGCAGAACCAAGCATCGTAAAATATAGTCAGAAATACATGAGTAGAATTCTTACTTTTGAGGAAGGAGATTCTTCTGCCACAGATAAATTCTCTCCTTTATTTGTTTCTTCCTCATCTGGAGCAGTACATTTTTGTGCAACTGGAGATTCTTTTCCACTATATGCTCTTTCTAGGTTTGGTTTAGCACTCAGAGATCCATTCCTTATGAATTGTCCCAGTTTTGGAGTACCCACTTCTTGGGAAGGCAATTTTTCAGCACTAGTGAATTTGAAGTGAACAAACAAAACAAGAAACACTCAGAAAAACACATCACTTGACTTCGTCCGGGAGAAGAAAAGCAATTTTACATTAAAATTTGAAACAATACTTATACAGGAGGGTTAGAGACTGAGATACTATTTTGTTTAATGTCAAGAAAATTACCTTTTAAAATACATGTTTCTCATTTGGGGCATTTATGGTTAACATGTGAGAAGGAATAATAAGATTTCTTTGTCATGGCATTTTTAACATCAAGAGTTACTTACTAACCGTACCAACATCAAAGTATTTGCAGTCTAATACATGCTGAACAGCTTCTTATATCAAGAGAAGCAATAAACAGAAGAACACACTGGGATAAGTGAAAGACAGATCTCTGACATTTTGCAGAATTTATATGCGTCACATATATGAAAGCTTTATATGCAAATACAAACCCAACAAAAAAAAGCTCGCTCAAAAAGAAGTACGAGCTCCTACAGACCAAGTACGTACCAGTTTAACAATAAGTAGTTCAGCTCAACCAAAAAAGTGCTCTCAAATACATGGGAAGCTGCCTGCAGGCAGTGAAAATTAAACACTGGGGGAAAACAGGTAATAAAGAACAAAACAATTCATCAGATGAAAGCTTTTCAAATGTAATTTTGCTGAACTCTAAGCTCACCTGCTTTGCTCACTCAATATATTTTCGGAAATACTGAGCACCTGAGGCACCTCCCGCTGCTCCTGTTCCTCTTTGCTCGATACATCTGCTTGACACAATACAGCTTCATTTTCACCCTTTATATTTACAATTAAAAAAATGAAGCAAAAGAGAATCAAGCAAGCTTTAAAAACAGACATGTATCTTTTTTATACAATAAACTACAGATATGTGCTATTTTCCCAATCAAGAAAAGAAATCACATCACATTTATTGAGGGCAACCTATCTGAGCATGTAATTCAGTTCACAGGTAAGCAAGAACAGAAGTCTTTTTAGTCCTGGGCTACCTACAGTTAGGCTCTTAAACACTATAGAGACCTAAGCATTACGGGTAACACTTTTGTATTTAGCCTCCATCAGCTCTCTACTACATGAAGCAGTACTGAAACATAATACTTTGGAAAATGGAAAGATCTTTGAAAATTGGACACTGAAGAGCCAAGCACAGACACATCCAAGCCACTATAACACACCCCCAGACTCTGAAGGGCTTATTAGTTTTAATTCTGCATTTCCCACCCAGGTTCCTCAAAGAAGCCACTCGAACTCATCCTTCAGTGCTCCAGCTCTGCAACAGCTTTGTTAGTGCAGAGGAACATCAGGCCTGCTGCGGATGTGCAGGTTTGCACGTGCACATGTGCATGGCCCACAGGCCACAGGTCTGGAGGAGCCAAAGCTGAACTGCAAGCAACTCGCTCAGCTGGGGATGAGCTGACCCTGTGACACGGAGAGGGAAAGTACAGGTGCAGGGCAATCGTGCTCCTCTGGGAAGGCATGAGTACTCCACGCTAGCTCTACACAGGTTCAAGAAAAGACATCCAGTTACAACCACTCCAGTAAGTCGGTCACTCTTACAAAGCTTCAATATGTTTGAGATATGGCAAGTCCACACAGACGTGCCTACATACACGACGCGATTCACAAGCAAACCACAAAATGATTAAAGAGTTCAACACACTATAATGGCTTTCGAAGATTTCAATAGCTTGTACAGTGCCGAGTAAAGTGTCTGTGGGGATACACAGTGTAGGTGAATAACTCAATTTACCTGTGTAAAGTAGAGAAGCATCAGGCACTGTAATGGTAGAGCCAGTCAAAGCTTACCAAGGTAATGTGTTTTTTTTTATGAACAAAACCAGTTATCCTCTGCCTTCTCTTGATTGCTCAACACAGACTTGATTCATCCAAACAGGAAAATAAAATGAGCAAAAAAAGCTAATTGTTATGTACTGTAATATAAAACATGTTTTTCCTTGAGTTTACCTTAAATGTGCAAAATCCTTTTTTCTATCATGCAATCCAATCAAAATGAGATCCCCATTTTCCGGAAGACATTAATAGAATGCAAAATCTAGACTTTATCAATTTCCTGTTTGCACTACTAACTACAGGGTTCGGCAATTTTTTTCATCTGGTGTGGTGTCTCAGCTTCAAGGAATGCAACTTCAATGTTCTAATTGAACTACATAAAATAGTACACGCAACTTGGAACCATACTTGTGAAGGCAAAGTAGTTATTCTTAAGACTTACGATGCCAGACTCAGCTTTTTCCAACACCAATTGCTGTGCTTCAGACTTCTCCCTCTCGTTTTCTGATATTTGTAATTCTTTCCTTTCAACAGCTCTTTCCAACTTTGGCTTGTACCTCTGGAATCTGCTCTGTGCTATCTGGACAGGTTGGAGAGGTGTTTGTTTACTTTCTTCTTCAGTGGTATTTCTGCTATCAATGCAAAGTCAGACAGGAAAAAAAATAAACCCAAAACTTAGTAAAAAGTTTGTCACTGTAACCCAGTTTCATTATATTTACACATAAGAGACGACTTAGTTTGTTTAAAAGAAACCATGTAAACAAAGTTCTGCTCAGTTCAAACTAAACACGACATTGTGTTTCAGCAAAAACTTCAAAGCTCGGGTCTCCTAACTACTTCCACACCAGAATTAACTAATTCACTAGGGGAATTAACTTACTTTCTCCTTATTACTATAAAGCCAAACTAATTTTCACATGGTTACTCCAAAAAACAAACCAGTATTCCTCTGCATACATGAAATAAAATCTTATCTTCAGATGACAGAAGAACTGTAAAGTGAATGCTCGTTAATTTAATGCTTAGCATAGAAGTAATTGGAATTTTAGTACCACTAGTCAAAAAGCTATAACAACTGGGTTTTCTAATTATTATTTTTATTAGATTTTCTTTGCCATTTAGCTATCCATCAGCACAATTTCTTTTAAAAATACTTTCATTGTTACAGTCAAGAATAGAAGTAACTAAGCCCTTACTCTGCATCAGTAGTTGAGGTATCATCTTGACTACTTTCAGGTCGACAAAACTCAAGTTCACCGTCCTCTGATCTTGAAAAAGTCTTTGGGGACTTACAACTTAGCCTCTCAGCAGCCTCTTGACAGCCAAGTGACTTCTCCTTTCCTAAGGATTCCAATGGCTGCAGGACATCATATTTTGCTGCTATCTGAAAAATGTAAACACCAGAACCAGAAAAAGTCATGATACTACACCAAAATGAGACATTGTGATGTCCATAAAATTTGGTACTAATCACTCTCTGAAGTGTTTCCTGCACAAACCCATCTAACTGCTCACTAATAATCTCCAGTCTTTTCAGGATAAAGACACATTTGTTTCTTTTAAACAAAACAGATTAAAATCTAGATTTCCTCTTTGCCAAGTTCTACAAATATTTTTCTTTCTTCACCGTCAACTCTACAAGGCCACCTCAGATCAAAAAGACATCTGATGCATAACAAGAGACAAAGATGAGTGTAAACTTTTTCTCCTCACACGCAAGCAAGTGGGAAGCAGAGGAGTTTTCAAGCAGCAAATTTTAGCTTTTGAAAAAATCGATTCAAAATAGATGAACTTTGCATTTTTAAAATCATCCGTATTTCATTTCACAAACCCAAAAGCTCAGATATAAGCAAAGTGGAAAAAAAAAAGCCTTACATCTGTATCAGGAAGGATGGTGCATTCACTACCAGACTGTGTTGAGCTTTCTTCTTTGTTGGTATCTTTCTGTGATACACCTTTGTTATTTATATCCAGCACTTCTTTCCTACTAGTCGTTGTTCTTAAATTCGGCTTTGGTCTCTGGAATCGACTCCTCAGAAGCCGAGCTGATGATACAACAGTTTTCTCCTCTTCCTTTGGAGGACCAGACTCCCTACAAAAACACACAAAAAAACAATCAAAGCCACAGGACAGCAGTGGTTCTTCAGATCATGCATGACATACATGCACGTAGCTCTCTTCAGTGCAGTAGTCAACCATAAAAATCCTTAGCCTTCTTAAAGCAATAACAAAGTTACTGACACTGTAAAAAAAAGATCCAGCAAAAGCACATCAAATGTCACCAAAATCTCTGTATCTTATTAATAAGTTGTCAAGTGTCAGGGCTGGGCTGGCCACTAAATGGTGACAGACGTTCTCTAACCCTTCTCCCTCCCCAAAGAGGAAGGAAAAGGAAGTGAGGCAGAGAGATTTACGGATTGAAAAAGAAAATTCAAACAGTTTTAATGAAGCAATAATAGAAATAACAAGGAAATAATAAAAATAGTGAACTATCTACATAGATGCAAAACCAGTATCAAACCTGAGTCCCTCCTGATATGGATGCTGCAGAGCAGGCAGCACTGGGGAAGCCCCAGCTCAGCAGCAGAGCGGGGCTGTGCAGATGAGCTGGATTGATTTGGGAACCCAGGGCTGGGATCAAGAACAGAAGAACAGACAGAGTCCTTCTTGGATGCCGGTCACTGAAGAACAGAGCTTAGCCCCTGTGATCCCTCAGTTTTACACTGAATATGATGTATATGGAATGGAATACTCTTGTTGGTCACCTGTCCTGTCTGTTCCTCACCTTTTACTTCCTTGTGACCCCTCTCACTACCTGGCACTCCCATTGTGGCACACAAGAGCCAGCAGTGACCTTGGTCACTACAGGAATAAGTATCAGCAAGAGCCTTTCTGCATCCCAGTCCCAGGCAGTGACTGCAAACACCAGGTGTTATCCCTGCTGGTAGCAGGCACTGCCTGCAAAAACACGCTGCGAACTTCAGGAAGTGCAGCCTCTGACACTCTGAGACGAATATAAACTCTTTGAGAGGAATATAAACACTTTACAAATGCCTTTGTCTAATCATGTTTAAAGTGATCCAGTAGATTCACGGAACTTTTTTTTTAAATGGCAAGTTCATAGGAAACAAAATCTTATACTCAAGAATTTACATAAGCATATAGGAATGCACTGCTAGCATCAACATGGAGAAGATAACCACAGGAACTGAGCATCAGAAGAACATATTTATTTGAAAACCGAGCTCACAGTCTAAAGATCAAATAAACATCCAACAGCATATAAATTTAATGCTTCTGAGTTCTTGGAGTTTTAAGTCTAGTAGTGTCTTAACTGAACATCTCATTACAAATACAAAACTTGTTTTTAATACTGGAGTTGAATGTAGAAGTGTACGGATTGTTTTTAACCATCCCTTCTCTCCACCTAAAAAATAACCTTACCTTGTATCCAAATCCAAAAGCTCTTTCAAGACATTTGACAATCCCTTTTCATTTTCACACCTTTCTGCTTCTGAGGCCTTTTCTTGGGAACACTGCCTTGTATGCATTGAGTTCATCTCAGAATCCGTAGAAACATCCCCTTCTAACAACACATTGCATGGCTGACTGTCTTCATGAGCCATCACATCCTAAAAGGAATAAAAGTTGCACTCTACTGAGACAACAGATTTGCTCAACCTCTGTTGTAGAAGAGCAGAGCGGGAAGACAAACTTTATTTGAGTATCTCTTACAAAAACATTCAAAAAGATTTCTCTTGCTTTCTGCACATCCAACTAATATCAACAGATACTTTAAAAGTGAAAAATTTGTTATTTTTGTATATACTTTCTATTTCAAGTGGTCTCTTTCCCAAGAGACATTTTTCTCTGCACTTTTCATCATGAATAACACCAAAAAGGGAGATACAATAAGAGAACCTAAGCACATGCAGGAGGACATTTTCTGACAATTCTTTTTACTCTGACAGAATACAGAAAGCAGGCAAAGGCTACACTTACAAGTTATCTGGTATGTACCCAGACTTTTCTTACTAAAAGTTTCTACTTAGGGCCCAGCAAAACAGTGTGTCTAGGCAAGAAACTTACATTTTTGAGGCACGGATCACTGTCTTCAGCCCTATGGTGTATCACACCTTCTTCTATTTCACCACCTTCAGTTTTCTCCTCCTTGGAATCTTTTTCATCTGTCAGTTCTTTTTGCCTTGCAACAGTTCCTCCTAGATTTGGTTTTGGTCTCTGCGCTCTGCCTCTCTTTAGAGCTGCTGGCTTCAGCACACGCTGACTGCCATCCTCTTGTAGACCAGCTGTTTCATTAGACCTGGAAAAATGAGATCCATGAGTACATACCACATCTGAAAGTAGGAGGAGTCTTGGAGAAGTGGGTTTCTTTGGTGGTGGTGGTGTGTTTTTGTTTATTTGTTTGGGTTTTTTGTTTAGACCATTACTAAGATATACTTATTTAAAATGGAGGTATGCATTACTAACTTCATGAAACAGTAAAGTTGGAAGTGTATCTGTTAGAGACTGAAGAAGTACCTGACAAATTTAAACTTATTTTTGCCCTGTTCTTTTTCTTTTCTCACTGGCGACAGGATCTCACACAAGAGAGACCTTATTCTGACTCATAATGGCTCTTCGTGTATTCCTATCTGGTCTAGAGGTAGGTGCACCTAATTTAATGAAGGGTTAAAAATCACAAACATTCAGAAAATACATAAATAACTACATTTTCTTACTAGCAAAAAATATCAGATGCGCATTATTACAACTGTCAGATGCTTCTATGCCTTTCTACCCTAAGCACCAAGTTACACAGCACATTAATGACCGAAGTAACTGCTCTTCTGGCAGACTATCAAACCTAGTTTACCACCCTCCATACTCCTCAACTACACCCTTTTTGAAAAAACCTTTGGGAGTGGGTTTTTTGGTGGTGGAAGTATTGATTTTTAATTATTTTTTGTTTGTTTCTTTGTTGGTTTGTCTTTTTTTTGTGTTGTTTGGGGTTGTGTTTTTTCCTTTTTACAATCTGTCCTGCAAAACATATTCTTCCTTTTACACTACAGTTGCCATTTTTCAATGAAAAAAACCCACAAGCAATATTTCTTCATTTCTTCATTAACATACGCATTAAAGTGCTCACATTGGATTTTTCTTCTCCTAGTACTAGACACGTAATACTTAACTACACCTTAAGAATAAACACTTATTCCAATTATTTAAATACTTAACTACTGAAACTGATGCATTTCAGTATTAAAGCTAGTGGAGAAGGCTTGTTATAGTTTTCAAGGGACTAACATCAGGAGTTTTTGTGTTTATTATGACTGACACCTGATTTAAAAGCGCTACTTTAAAAGCAAAAATGTTTGATCTATTTTGTGCATAAAAAAAAATCCTATTCTTCCCTCAGTTTGTCTCACTGCAGAAGTTTCTTCAGAAGCTTCTATAATTACTCCACTATGTAATCCTACTCGAAAGTGACATGAATGGCAAACTGCTGGAGAGCAGCACTTCTTGTCATTTTTAACATACTTACTGAGACACTAGCTCCAGGACTTTATCATCTTTTACTGCAACTTCTTCAGTATTACTTTGTTCAGTGTTCTGAAGAGAAACGGAACATTAATATCTTAACTATCTTACATTTTAAGAGTACAGCGTTACCTAACAGGTCACGTAACTGTCCATACAAAATAGACTGCTTATGACAGGCTCAAACAATTACAAGGCACGTTTTACACAGTCAGAAAGGTGCAGTAAAATCTAGATCAAACAATTAAGGCTGTGTTCACTGCATGACATGAAAAATTATTGGCATCTACTGTTTGTGTGACAGGCTCCCAGCTTAGCTGAGGCATCTAAGCAATATCACACTGTCACTGCAGATTAAATAAGTGGCTGATTCCTGGTCACACCGAGGGGTAAAATGAAAGAAGATTAAAAAAATGGTAACATTGCTATTGCATCCAGCCACTTTTTAACTGACACATTATCTCCACATATATTACTCTGTTTTTTACCTTTTTGGTTTCCCCCTTAGGTTGTGGATGGGAGGTTTCAGCACTTCCTGCGTCCTTTTCAGGCTCTTCCTTCCTTCCAGATGCTCTTGTAACATTAGGCTTAAATCTCTGTCGAGATCCTCTAACTACTGTCTTTGCAATTACAGGTTTTTCAGGTTCTCTGCACAAAGGATCCACAAAAGTGAAATTTACTCCATAGTATTCAAAACCTATATAATACTCGATGACTTGCACAGCTCTCTCTAACAGAATGTGGATGGATTTTCACAAAAACTTACGCAAGTTTCTTCACATAAGAACCAACCTTTTTTTAGCCTTACAGAGTGTGGAAGCTCAATTTATCTACCCAATAAAAAGATATGAAGTTATCACACAGGGGAGGAAGCTAACTATGCTGCCTGCCACAGCTGCTTATCCAAGTATCAGAAGCAGAGCCATTAGGTGGCAACTGAGAGGTTGGCAAAACTATAGTTACCATTTCCTATCCTTCTTGCTCCCAAATTCTAAGCATAATTGGTACTTCATAAAGTAACACCTTCCTCAGTTTTCTAGAAAGAAACACATATCTTCTACCACAGTACCACTTGTTATCACTCAAGAGAACGCCAAAGTCAAATTTAAAATTTATATTAAAACTTCACAATTATTGCTGGTTTTAAATAACAGAATAAACAATTTATTTTTAATAATTCTGACTATATAGAATACATTAACAATGATAATTAGTTTATTCCAGGAAACTAGTAAAGCAATCACTTACTCAGATTTAGTATACAAATCCCTGTTCTCTAATTCTTCACTTCCATTTCTTCTGCTGTCTTCCTCAGAGCACTGGAATTAAGGCGAAGAACATTACTCTTGGACAAGCGTGCAGGTACCTCAGAAGCAGTTCTCAGAATACTAGTGATTAGACTGTGGCTGATTGACATGACCAGCATTGATAAAAGCAGATATGGCACCAAGAGCACAGCATATTAAGCAATATTCCTCCTGACCTTTTCATCTGCTTTCACAAGGTCTGAAGAGGAACTCTCGGCCTCCGTTTTCTTCTGGATTGCTGCTCCTCTCCTTCCAGATGATCTCACTAAATTGGGCTTAGGTCTTTGCAAGCGCCCTCTCTCTGCTGGCTTTTCAGTTTTCCTTAAGCTATAAAAAGAGGTGGCATATATTATTACCAAAGATAGGCTTAAAGTATTATATGGTCTAAGATGTACTTCAAGAGCATCTCAAACTGCATATTATAGCAAAACAGTAAACTGAAAAAAAAAAGTATCATATCTTTCTGATATTAGAAGATATATTACTACTTAATGCGCAGTGTCAAATAAACCTTAACAATTTTGCTGACTTTCAGTGGAATCTTCTTAAAAATATTTGATGGAAGCATTCTTGCTGTTGAAGAAATAGGAATACCTCTTCTCCTAGGGATTCACAACTGATGTGTCAACAGGTCTACTGATTCCTATAGAACAACAGCAATCTGCTCCAAAGTAGAACAGATTTGCTTTATGTACAAAACTTTGCATCTGCCTCTCCTGTCCCTGCACCCGCCTTTCAAAGCTATCTCAGAGAACTATGAACCTCTGTTTTCAAACATCCTGCTGACAACACACACACACATTACTGAGGAACAGGGTAGATACATCAATCTGTGTCTTTACCCACTGCAATGGTGTGTCCTGTGATTCACACACTGTTTGACAGAGCCCTACAGCTATCAATTATCTTCAGATTAGGAACTACAACCTTCTCTTATATTCTTCCTAGGACAGGACAAATAAAGCTTTGACAGTCTTTGCCATAAAAGTGAGCTGCCCTTCAATAAGGAAGCGGCAGAAGCATAAAAAGCATTTTAGCACTAACTAGTAGTCCATTCCTAAATCACCTTAAAAAAACTATATCATGGTATAGGAAGTCGTTGATCATGCAAAAAATGAAACTTTAGGCACAGAATTTTTAGAAATCATTGCTCAGTTACAGCAATAAGCATAAAAAGTAGTAACAAAGATCAACTTTATACGGGAGCACAAGTACGACAGACACGTTGGAAGTGTGTCTCAACCTAGACCACTGCATTGAGTTCCAAAGAGCAAAGTTTTCAATTAGCAAGGTATGAACGCACCATGTACATGATGAGTACAGCAAACAAGCTCTGATGGACAACTATGAATTTCAAAGAATACAGTGAAGTCCTTTTATTAAAAAGATAAATAAATAAACTTTCACAACCAAGGTTCACCCAACAACTGGCAGAACTTTTTCAGAGAAATCTCTCATTGCTGACTGCAGAGGCATTAACTTTTTTCTAAGTTTAGTTAAGTCTTTCTCCTCATTCCTTTGTAATATTTTAAATGTCAGTCAAAGCAGTGCTCCTCAGTGATCTAAATATCTGTTGAATAACCTCATTGAATACGGAAAAGATTATGATCTACCACGTAGTCCAAACTACTATGGTTGATCAGAATTATATTCAAATTAAGTAAAGACCAGTTTAGCTCAAGTACTACTGCAAAGTAAGATAACTCTACTTACACGATTTCAGGCTGAGAATTACTTTCTGATGCACTCTGCTTTTCACTTGGTCTATGTAAGTCATGTAGTACGTCTTTGTTCTGAGTAAAGAAAAAAAATTGTTTTAGAAAAGAAACGGTAAATTTAGAACTCTGATGTAAAGAAAAGCAGAAAACAAGAACAGGATTCACAGAACGGTTGAGGTTGGAAGGGTCCTCTAGAGGTCATCTGGTCCAACCTCCCTGCTCAAGCAGGGACACCTAGAACTGGCTGCCCAATACCATGTTCAGGCAGCTTTTGAGTACTGCCAAGGGTGGAGACTCCACAGTCTCTCTGGGCAACCTGTGACAGGAAACTCCTGTGTGTCAGTTTACGCCCATTGCCTCTGGTCCCCTCACTGGGCAGCAGTGGAAAGAGCCTGGCTCCATCCTCTTTGCACCTTCTGTTTAGGTTTTTATAGAGATATTGAAAAGATCCTCCCAAGTCATCTCCTTTTCTGGGCTGAACTGTCCCTGCTGCCTCAGCCTTTCATCACAGGAGAGATGCTTCAGTCCCTTCACCATCCTTACGGCCCTTTGACAGGCTATCTTCAGCACGTTCATGTCTCTATAACAGGAACCCAGAGCTGGTCACAGCACTCCAGGTGCCTCACCAGCACTGAGTGGAGGGGAAGGATCACCTCCCTTGACCTGCTGGCAACACCTCTCCTGATGCACACAGGACACCTTTAGCTGTCTTTGCAGCCAGCGCTCAGTGATGACCCACATTCAAACTGGTGTCTGCCAGGACCCTCATGTTCTTTCTCCAGTACTCAGGGTACTGACACCACTGTAATTGGCTGGGTTACACAGCACATTGCCCCATTCAGTTCACTGATTTTTATAAGTATTATTCCAACTAATAATCGAAGACTCTTATAAAATTTCCAACTACATGCATTCAATATTTAAAAAAATCCTAAGTAGCTGATTTTCCACTACGATAAAGACATTATTTATCTAAAACAAAGGCCAAAGGACAAATAATTTGCCCATCACATTAGGGAAACACTAACACTTTGAATCTCCTAACCTCTCACCACAAACTTCGGCCATAAGACCACTCTTCATCTTAGAAAAGACAAGAGAAAGGCACTCGTTTCCCGGTTAGCTCACTGGGTTAGAGCGTGGTGCTGATAACACCAAGGTTGCGGGTTCAATCCCCGTTGGGTCCCCGTGTGTTGCCTGATCTAGTTGAGAGGCGTCCCTGGCCATGGCAGGGAAGTTGGATTAAACGATCTCTAAGGTCCCTTCCAGCCTGGGCCATTCTGTGATTCTATGATTTCCCTCAGCACAAATCTTTAACCAGTATCATATTAAATTCCAAAAACGACAATGATGCAAGGATGGAAGGATGATCAGAGGAGTAGAACTTTCTCTATATGAGGAGAAATCTACGATTGGGACTCTTCAGCTTGAAAACACTGTTGTTAGAGAGAGGAAAAAGTGGTACTATAAACAAGAATACCTTGCAATGATGAACAGGAACATAACAGTGGAAGTACAGTGCACCTTATACTACCAGGCATCAGGTTTGTAACAATCCAAAGAATACACTTCTTCTATTAAGCAAATAATTAGAAGAATGAGCTCTCAGTTGTAGTATGCAATTCATCACAAACGTAGACAGATGCAAAAAAGCAGCTAGGCAAACTCATGAGTGAAGAGATGCACCAAGTGCTTCTAAAGAAGCCAGGTGCAATTTCGGGAAGCTTCTAAACTGCTAGATCTGATCATAACATGCTCAAAGAAAGATCAGTTTTGGTCCATCTTCTTATATTGTTCTCCTGAAACACTTTGTGGCAGTCAGTATGAATGGACCAGAGCTCACACATTCTGAAGCAGCACCAACAACACAATGATCATCCTGCTCGTATCAACTTCCAATATCATGCTAGCAAGCAAAATCTTGCTTCAAGGTTTTACTGTTGTTATTGCACTGCTTTGCTTTCAAATAATTAAAACTGTTGAACTGTGCTGCCTAGGAGAAAAGCCAGTCATGCACAGTATACCCTCAATAAATGTAGTAAAACAGACAACCCATTAAAGCCATCCGAACTGATAGTATTTGAATTCTGGTGAGATTTTCAGGCTTGTTACCTTTTTTCCACCTAGTGGTAAATATGTCACAAAAACAACCCAAAATCAGCTTCGATTTACAAAACCACTTTTAAGGTAAAGAGGAAGATCTTGAGAAGAAGTACATAAAAAAAATCAAAATACCTCTGTTTCTCTAATTTCTGCAGACTGTCCTTCTTTGCTTCTAATCTTTGAAACTGGTAAATCCGGAATCGGGCTTTCCTGTGATGTATCATCTCTAATATCTAATGTTCCCAGTTTAGCAGGTTCCATTTCTAGTATAACATCATTGCTAGCTTCAAAGCTAAAAACAAAAGCACACAATAACATTACATTAGGGTGTGATAATAAAAAGGCTATTATTGGTTAGAAACAGATCAAGTCGCACAGAAAAAAGTATGCAATTTTGACATTTAGTATCTACATGCATTTCAGAGAATCTGAAAAATGTTACCAGTATTTGCAGGATGTGAGCCTTAAAACAACTTTCATGCTTTTGCTAGGCTATTACAAGAAGATGTTAAAATCCCATCTGAATATTCCAGATTAGACAGTTTTCTAAAACTGACTTTATTAAATTTTTTGGCCCTGATCTTCTGTAATAATTTGTTGAATTCAGAAGACAGATACTGTTCCTTCATATACTTCCAATGTGGTACTAAAGCATATAAAACTTTCTGGGAAGGGAATCTGTATGGAATAGCAAACTATTACAATAAACTAAATACGATACATGCACAATTCTGAAACAGCCCTAACAACTTCATAATGATTTTTTAGATTTGCCACTTTCTTATACAACAAGTTTAATAAAACAAACATTCACTTTATAGTAAAAGAATGCTTAAAACTGAAACCAAAAGCTTGCCCCTCACCCAGGTTCTGCACAAAAAAAGTCCAACCAACATTCCTTTCCACCAAGAGCATCTTACCAGAACCAGAGACAGATTCCAGGGGTATAGCAACATTACCAAGCAGTGCTTTTGAGAAAAGTATTAGGACATAGGATAAGACAACTCTAAAAAACCCCACCAAAACCCAAAAACTAAAGTGAAAGCCGTTTTGGATGGAATTTTAGTATCAATCCAAAATAATTTTGCAAGGGGAGCCCATCAGGGAGGAGAATATATTGGGAGCATAAAACAGCTTACTAAAACCCAGGGGAGTTCTCAGAAACTAAAAACCTGTCCATCCTGTGCTAGATAACAGGATAGTAAGCATGGATAAACAATACTAATATTTAAACTATGTTTTATTTTGTCTAAACTTTCCATTGTAAACGTTACCTGCATAAACTGACATCACTTTCTCCTTCCATTACATCATCCACTGCTGAACAGGACTGTGATCTCTCTTCCTCTGTATCAGTAGTTTCATCTCGTTTTCTCTTCGTGAGGCTATCCAGTTCTTCTCTGCAGGTAGTACGACCATCACTGTTGGCATCACACACTTCTTTTTCTGCTACTGAATAAGAATTACAGAATCGCAGAACGTTAGAGGTTGGAAGGGACCTCAAAGATCATCAAAGATCATCGGTCCAACCTCCCTGCCAGAGCAGGACCACCTACAGCAGAGTGCGCAGGAACGCGTCCAGGCGCGTTTTGAATGTCTCCAAAGAAGGAGATTCCACAACCTAATTCAATCAATTTGGACCATCTGGGCAACATCTTAGAATTCCACTTCTCAAATCCTAGCTACAGTGAATCAAGCGTTAATTTAGGACAAAAAAAAAATCCCAGTAGAAAATGCCTGAGTATTAAGATTTAAGAGAGCTGTTCTCAGCTGAAATGAAGTCTGTTTAGATTTAGTATGAAAGCCGATTTTGAAAGGCATTGCTCCACAACCTTCCAGGGCAAACCACCGACATAAACCAAAACCCAAGTTCTTATTTTGAAGTTTGCAACATCTTTATACAAAATTTCTATTAGTGCTTTTGAAAGTGAGCATTTTGGCCTCTTACTTTTCTTAGGGGTTTTCTCTTCTTCAGGAATTTCTGAAGGGACAGCCATTTCTTCCGGAAGATCCGTCACTTCCTGTTCGAGATCATCTCTCCGCTTCTTCTTTCTCTTCTTTTTTGCCAATGCTGGCTCTAATGCAACCTGTTCTTCTGCCTGTTCAGAAACGCCCAAAGATTCCTCATTTTCTTTCTCAGCTGTCACGGCATCAGCTTCTGTTTCTGCATCAGAAACTCTGGATTCCTGAAGATCATCTTGATCATTAACAGATTCTGTGCTGGCAGCTTTTGCTATGGAGAGAACACAGTTCCTGGTTAACAGACTGGTGCAGTACTAGGAGCCATAAATCACAAAGATATTTCCACAGTGCAGCTGTGTAAATTCACACATCACTGCCAGGACAGTACAGGGCATATGAGCAGGACTGTGAGAGGTCAGACACTGACTTAACAAAAAGCTTCAGCATAGGTTAACTTCAACCCTAACGCAAAACACGTTGCATACGCGGGGCAACACTTCACCACGGTATAGTCAATAGGGGATGTAAAGCCAACTTAGTGAGCGTTCTTGCTCATATTCTTTTCAGCCAATGACACTGTCACTTTTGGATCCAGGAACAATCGTCACTGTTATTCCTGAAAAAAATTATCATCTCTCTGCAGAAAGAGGTGATCACAGCTGAAGAAAGTATGTCATGAAAAAGTGATTTTGATCAATGAATATACTGTACTTAATCACTCCTATTTATACAAGAAAGCTGAATTATTATCTAGCTAATAATTTATAAATTCTTTGATCGGTTTAACAAGTTTCCAAAATTCTTCTCCCTCCCCTTTTCAGAAATTTTGTCTCAATATTTTATTTATGGAGAACATCAACCACCAAGAATCCTTCTCTGTCCTTTTGATTATTCTGATGCAAACTTGTTCCCTGTAATTCAGAAATTCAAAATGCGAGAGAAGTAGAAAAGCATACTCACATTGCTTTGCACATAAAGTACTTTTAACCTACCATTAAAGTCTACAAACAGAATTTCAATATGTGGCTGTAAGTCCTAATAGGTGTGACATTTTACTTCATCAAATGCAAAATCAAGGCTACAGAAAAGCAGAAACTATGTCAATTTCAAGAATTAAGCAGCAATGTTGCTTCATAGCTAGCATCCCCTTTAAAAAGGTTGTTCACTTTTTTGGTCCACAATACCACTTACAAGAAAATGGGTCCTTGTTGAACAAACAAGTGAACGACCTCACAAAACTACCAAAGAATTTATGAAACTGTGTCAGTGTAACTGTTCCTAATTTAAGCATGTCTGTGAAAGGTCCTTTCTTAGGTACAGAGGTAATAATTCACTATATGGCAATCAATCAACAGTAATTAAACATGATCTTTATCCTTTACTTTGAACAGACCAGAAAACTGAAACAACTTCTTGAAGACTCCCTGGAAGGAAGCACTCACTTCAAAATTAGAGAGTCAAACTATAATTAGAGGAGAAACAGAACCCTCTTCGGGTTTTAAAAGGTGAGGAAAATGTAAATTAAAAGTCACAGAAGAGCTTGCCAAAAATACAGGTTTGGCCCAAGAATTCCAAAAGTGAATTCATTAGTAATTCATGAAGATACTTACCAGCTGCTAAGTCAGAATATCCCGTTTAGAATTATCAGTGCTTCAGACTGTGGAAGAGCACCAATTTCAGTGTGGTCTCACATTCCTGCTCAGAGAAAACTGGCCGCTATCAATTACTACCATCCTGCACACGAGTAAAGTCGATCTGATGATCCTCCTGCCCTGTCCGAAATGGGGAAGGAAAAGGCTCCCTACATGATTTTTCCTCTGCTAGCAACATGCTACTGAACATCGCTCTGTAATGCTATCTCAAGCATTTTTCTGAAGTACCTTTTGGCTTCTTCTGAGGCCTTGAGGGCTTCTTTTCCTTCGGTTTCTGGCTTTTAACAGTCTTTTGCTTCCTCTTTTCTTCATCTGCTAAGACCTTCTCAAGCAGCTGGGCAAAGAATTCAAAATCAAAGGGACGCTTTTCTTCTATAAGATTAAAGTAAAGAAATAGAAAAGATTTCAAAGCTAGCAATTTTTCCAAGCTTCTGCTTTGCAAAACAAACAGTGGTACATGTTGTATCAAAAAGCAAAATTTATATAAATTTAAAGAGATAATTCTTTCTGAAAAATATATTCTGTTACACTTAAGCAGGGACTAGAGTTGACATATATGGATTATGGTAGCTTGGTTTTAAAAACGGACAGCAAAAAGGTTACAGTACTTAGCAGGTGAGAAAATTTAAGAAGTGACAAAGACATGAATTGTACTGTGGTATCAAGGTATTGACATGCAGCTCTAGGACTTAAGTAGCTCACTCAAGTAACACGCAAAGCCTTTAAGGATTCTCAAAGCAGTTTACAATAAGTAATCGTGCTAGAAATTCCGATGAATCAGAATCATCTTCAACTGAATATATAGGAAAGTTTATATTAACCTCATCTTTCAGGCATAAAAAAAGAGCCAGAAATTAAATATCTTTACTGTGAAAATGCTTCCTAAAAAGACCTCAGATTCCCCAGCTTCTGAATTCACCTATGAGCAAAAACTTTTTCTGAAAATTAATTCAAGTAAGGCAAAGTACAAAAATTACCATGAAAAAAAGATGACAACCATTTAATGGCTTATTGTATGGTGGAGAACATTACTTACTGAAAGCTTTGTCTATCCTCCATCCGTTAGCTTTTTCCTCACGTTTGAACTTGTTCTAAAAGCAAAGGTATACATTACTTTTTCGGTAAGCAGGAAACACAACAATATCCTGTACGACACAACAGATCAAGATAAGCAACAAAATTTTCTACCAACTAAAGTTGCTAAAAGTTATAAGCACACTCACCAAACTCAAGTGTGTAATAAATTTTAAAACCTAAAATCTGTCAGCAATAGGTATTATCAGTCATAACTCTTTATTATTTTCAGCATCTTTCTCCTTCCAATCTAAGCAAAGTCTGAAATACCAAAGATTTTCCCAGCAGGATACCATGAAAGAGGCAACACAGAAGATTGTCACCAAACGTCCACTTACACTTACCAACATTCTTGAATCAAAATAAAATTGAGACAGACTGTGTCTTGGTATGCTAGATTTACCAGATATATTAATCAAGATTTAACCCAGAAGATTAACCTTTCGGATATTTATTTCTCTTGGAAACAGGTATTAAAAAAGCACTGCTACAGAGTCAATTGGCATCCACATTATCAAGTCTAGATATACTCTATATATTTATTACATATAATATAAATAATTCTTATATAACATGTATAGTTTTTACTTTAATATAAATATCTATTGCATTGATTTATAAGTTTTATATAATATAGTTTGTATAATCTAATACATATTTATATGCATACATATATATATATATTTTATTCATGGAATACCAAATTAGAAGTGAAATCAGATGTTGAATTGCTTTATTAAGTGTTTTAACTTTTACCTTAATTTCTGCTCTGGCCCTATGAGGAAACAGTCGTCCAATCAAGGAGAAGTCTGTTCCTACCATACTTATAGCTAAAAAGAACATGTCCGTTTCTGGGGAAAAAAAACAACAAACACAACAACACAAATCTAAGTATTTAGTTGACCATTCTTCTTGCTATCTAACATGAAAGCACCTTTCAAACTGAGTGCAATGAGACTTGTAATTTCATAGTTATCTGCTGTGGCTGCAAGTTCAGAACTATGAACAGAAAGAACTACCATCTATTACAAAGCTGCAGAATGTGAAAGACATTTTGTAAAGCTAGTAAATCCAAGCTTTTTACCTCCAAATTGCTAATGTTCATTCTTATTATGAACACAACCACAACAAGAAATCAAAAAAAGACCATCTCTGTAATTACTTATTAACAGGTATTCCAAGAGCAGCACACTGGATTCTGATGCTAATTTTGCCATCTGTGGTTGTGAAAAACTACTTTCAATTATAAAAAGTCTTACACAGTGTTGTCAGCCTAGAGATAATAATCCATTCACAGGCATAATAAAAAGAAAAAACAACTCACCCACTCATAAAAACACTGCTGTCCATGTGCACTGAGACCAATCCACACAGAAATGGCCTTTATAATTTATTCCTGCCCTTACTGGAAGAACCACGCAGCTAAGCTAAGAACTGGTAATTGTTCCACACAAATATCTGGGCACCAGAATCCAGAATTATGCTTCAGTATGGCTTTGCCAAGAGGAAGTCATGTTTGTCCAATCTGACAGCCGTTTATGAAGACATAACCAGGTGGATGGATGGTGGCCGTGCAGCGGATGTGGTCCATCTGGATATCAGCAAGGCCTTTGACACTGTCTCCCACAGCATCCTCATAGGTAAACTGAGGAAGTGTGGTCTGGATGACCAAGTAGTGAGCTGGGTCGTTAACTGGTTGAAGGGAAGAAGCCAGGGAGTTGTGGTCAATGGGGCAGAGTCTGGCTGGATGCCTGTGTCTAGTGGGGTCCCTCAGGGGTCAGTGCTGGGGCTGGTGCTGTTCAATATATTTATCAATGACCTGGACGGGGAATTAGAGAGGACTGTCAGTAAGTTTGCTGATGACACAAAACTGGGAGGAGTGGTTGACACACCAGCAGGCTGTGCTGCCATTCAGAGAGACCTGGACAGGCTGGAGAGTTGAGCAGGGAGTAATTCTATGAAACTCAGCAAGAGCAAGTGTAGAGTTTTGCACTTGGGAAAGAACAATCCCATGTGCCAGTACAGGTTGAGGACTGCCCTGCTGGAGAGAGCGCAGGGGAAAGGGACCTGGGGGTTCTGGTGGACAGCAGGATGACCATGAGCCAGCAATGTGCCCTCGTGGCCAAGAAGGCCAATGGTATCCTGGGGTGTGTTAGAAGGGGAGTAGCAAGTAGGTCAAGAGAGGTCCTCCTGCCCCTCTACTCTGCCCTGGTGAGGCCGCATCTGGAATATTTTGTCCAGTTCTGGGCCCCTCAGCTCAAGAGAGCCAGGGAACTGCTGGAGAGAGTCCAGTGCAGCCACAGAGATGATGAAGGGAGTGGAACATCTCCCTTATGGGGAAAGGCTGAAGTAGCTGCGTCTCTTCAGCTTGGAGAAGAGGAGGCTGAGGGGTGACCTCATTGATGTTTACAAATATGTCAAGGGGGAGTGTCAGGAGGACGGAGCCAGGCTCTTCTCAGGGATGTCCACTGACAGGACAAGGGGCAATGGGTACAAGCTGGAGCACAGGAGGTTCCACAGAAATATTAAGCGAAAACTTTTTTCACTGTGAGGGTGACAGAGCCCTGGCACAGGCTGCCCAGGGAGGGTGTGGAGTCTCCTTCTTTGGAGACTTTCAAAACTCGCTGGGACATGTTCTTGTGCGATCTACTGTAGGTGATCCTGCTCTGGCAGGGGGGTTGGACTAGATGATCTTTTAAGGTCCCTTCCAGGTCCTAATGTTCTGTGATTCTGTGATTAGGTAGGCTAGAATTTTCACAGTGTCTAAAAGTCCACAGCATGAAATAAAAACAAAACAAAAACCCACAAGTAGCCTGTATGTAAGGCATTGGATTTTTTTTAAACATGACATTTTCCAGAGTAAACATCAGAGCTCTGCTTGTTGCAAGAGTTTGGAGAGTTGAGACTACATCACACACAAGTAGGTCCACAGGAAATAAGAATTGTTGAGTACAAAGCATAGATAGAGAATTAAGATTTTTCTGCAAACTCAAAACTTTAAATTAGAAATGAACTCACCTTTATTTGACCATGGTTTTGTGTAAAAACTTTTTCTGAAGCTGGAATATGTAGTTGTAGAGCCACGTTCAAAGATGGGATCATTTTCCTCTACCACACATGGACCTTTTGTTCTTAGAACCTCTACAGTTAAACTGGAAAAGTAAACACACAAAGAGACTTATCTGAAAACACTGCTAACAATACATGGTAGTTGTTTATATGCCAGCTATTCAGATCCTTCCTGCCACAAGTCAGAGCTGGTACTGTGTAATCAGATTTAATAACTACATTAAATATGTATTTTAAGGGAGAATGCAGCAAGAAATCACTATCCTATTCAGCCTTTGATTTTCCCTTTTAATATGATATAGTACAGTCAGGCAATTAAATATCTTTAAAAAAAAAAAAATTGTCTTTTTAACATTCAAGAAAATTATTTTAGAATACTTTCTTTTACCAGGACTGCTCTATTCTTGCACACTGGCCTAAATCTCATGCTAATAATAGATTTGAGGAACTCAATAATTTGATAATCGAAAACTTTTTAAAAGACACATGCTAAGCAAAGTTATTGAAAAAAATGACAGCTGAATAAAGTAACAACATGTAAAATGCAAAGCTGGAGCAAATCGCACTGACGTCTGAAAAACAGTAAGCAGACACGTGCAGCTGTGAAAAACAAAGAAGTTAACTAAATAGACGACATTTGCAAGTTTGACAAATACTCAGTACTCATTCACTGTATTAAAATGTGATCTCTTCCCTGCTATCTCCTTCTCCAGAAATGTTTCTCATAGAAAAGGTTTGCCCCTACTGAGATGTGGATAGCTGCTGCTCATGTTTGGCCACATATTTGCACCATTTCCTAAGTGTGCACAGCTCAACTGTCAACACATAAATACACCCACATTTGTCACCATCCAGTGTAACTGCTCACTACCACAAACTGCAGCAATGGAGAAAATATTGCTCCCGAGTCAGACACAGAACTTGTTACCTTTCTTCATCCAGAATAATTGAACCATCTTCTGCTACTTTCACACGAGGAACTAGAAGTGGACCATCCTGAGTCTCCTCCCCATTCTCGGCTTCTTCCTCTTCATCTTCTTCTTCATGATCAGGAGTGCTTTTCTCTTCCTGCCTACAATTTTAAGAGATCAAGCAAAAACATTACTTTTGTTAGTGTTTCAAATTGCTACTCCACACACCAGATGCTCAACAATTCAATGAACCACCCAGCAAGGCAACCCACCAGCCAGGTAGTCAATACATTAACTCCAGGATCTGCTTATCATTTTATTGTAAAATGGACAAATCCAAAATCATAATATTGCAAGTAAAATGCCCTTTAACCACCCTTCCCTCTCAAATTACAATTTTTAATAAATAACGGCCGTGATACAGAAATGGTAAAAAATCCCAGATTATTAGTATTAACACAGAAACAAAGTGGTTTTTTTCCAACGTAAGTACTTCCATCACCAAGACTTACTCTTTCATTTGACTCAGTGCAGAATTTTTTTCTGTTCTCTTTTCCTCTGCCAGTGAAGATCTACAATTTTATAAAAAGCTAGAGATTAACATTTGTACGGACACATTTCTGCCTCATTCCACAAAACCCGCTTTTGGCAGATAACAGAGAAAAAAACACAAAGCTTTTTCCAATTCTGTGTACCATGTCTAGACTTGAGTCTAACAACCACAACCGCTTAATGAATTTTGCCTTCTTTTTTTGTTGTTGTTACAAACAAGGATAAAAAAAGGTATTTCAAACAGTAATGCATTGTGCGGGTACAGGGAATGTGAGTGCATCAGTTTCACTACCTGCTTAAGGTCTATTCAGTGTAAAAGGGAAAAAAAAAAAGGAAAGTGATAAATAAAAGACATAAGCACACAAACATTAACAAGCAGGTGATAAGAGACAGTAACAGAAAAATTCGTACGCTACTGGGGGCATGAACAGGACTTGGATAGCTGGCATGATGTTCACATAATTGTTTTTGGTAATCTCAGGAAAAAGGCCTTGCTTTGCCCGTGGCAATCTGTCCAGCAGCTGCATCAGCGTTCCCTGTGTATGAGCACCTCCAGGATGCTCGCCCAGCCCTGCTACTGGCAAAAATTGTGAAGGGAACAAGAGCAGCTACTCCTGTCCATCCTGCTGGAACGGAGAGACCCTGTGGGTCTGGTAGTGTGTTTTGCACTAAAGCATCTAGAAAGGAGAAATGCCTAGCTTCCTGCAGGCCACTAGATCTGGCAGCCATAAATAAAAATGTAACAGTAGTTAGTTAAAAAAAAAAAAAAGTTTTTTATTATTCTGCATTTATACAGAGACAAATCAACACTGGGGACAGGTCCATGGTTTTATATTGCAACAAGTACAGTAATTTCCATTCTCACTTTTGTACTAAGAGTGAATAGACGTGAAAACCTCTAGAAACTTTTGTTACCCCTGCAATAACACTGCAACTGTGATACTACTTCAGATTTAAGAATTCTCCTTTTCACAATTATTAGATTGCTAGAAAAAGAAAAATCATATACCCCAAGGAGAAAGAGCCTTACTTACTTCATAGGATTGTTTTCTGGCAGGTAGTATATCAAGTCTCTCATGGTCATTTTAGAACGATCTGGTGGCGAACGTCCTTCAATTACTGGAGGTCTATGTTTCAACTGTTTCCATGTTAAAAAAAAAGAAAAAAGAAGAAAACCACACCTAAATTCACCCTGAAAGTACTTTGTATTTCACAAATTAATATTTTTGTTTATGAAGTATCCCATGTGGGGAGTTTTGTTGTATCCCCTCCCTGTCCAACAAGTGAAATAAGTTTATCTTAAAAATGTCCCTTTGTCAGAGAGGACACCACAGACCTTTAAGTGACTTACCCTCTCAGAAAACTTCAATACTTGGCACAAGTAAAAGTTAAAAGCTACTCACAATTACAGAACTCTGTCAACAACTAAGTTGAAAGGATATGAGCTACTCCAATTCCCAAGTTTCTAACATCACACGTCCCCACTGTATCACCAACTGAGAAACTTCTAAAACTGTAATGTTTACAATAACATAATAGCAGGTCTCATGTCACAAAGGCTTGTGAGTCTAATCAAATCAAACAATAAGAATTTCTCATGAAATACATACTGTGAGGGAACACAGTACTACTGCTGCTTATAAACAGACTAAATCCATACAGTTATGAGATATGACATATTAGCAGTAAGGAGCTGATGATCAACAGAAAACAGGACTGCAAAGAGATCATATATGTGAGGTGAATCACACATCTTTGCCCTTCACAGATCAGCACAGTTCAACACAGAAGCCTACCATCCGCTCTTTCTTCAGCTCCTCTTTAAGCATTTCTCTTAACTTCCGAGCTTTGAGGATCCTTTCACGGTCAGAACACATTCGTTTCTCTTTTGCAGGAGCAGGTTTTGCAGGCAGCTTTTCCTCCTGTGTTCCTGACCTTTCCTGTGTTGGTCTTTCCTTGAGTGGGGAGGGTACACTCTTCTGCAAAGCGTCATCATTCTTTTGAGCAGTAACACCTACAGTTTGTTCTTTGTTCACTGATTTTTTTAGTGGGGAAAACTGCGGCACTTGTGGCACTGGTGTTTTCTTTTCAGGCAGCATGGGAAACTTTGAAGAGCTTTCAACATTAGTCTTTTCTGACGGAGAGGACTCCTTCTGAAGTGAACTGCAGCCATCAGAAGCCTGTGATGCTCGCCTCTGCGGTTTTGACACAGAACGCTGAGCAGATGAAGGGGAAGGTCCAGCTCTAGGTTTTACAAGATTGGGCATGGTGGAGATTCGTTTTCTTCTCTGTGTAGGCATCTCTGCAGGCTTACTAGTTTCTCCAGCATCATGTGAGCTACCAGCCTTGTCATCACTGCAAAATTTAAAAGAGTACTTTGAAATACTTTATAGTGACAAATTTACAACCCTTACTTTCAAGATACCTTTATGCATCAATCAGTAAAAACATGGTGCTATGGAAAAAAAATAGCTATATGCAAGAAGACACACTAGAACCAACCAGAACCTCGTACTTTCTCATAAACTAATCAGCTGTAAGAACTGGTATATTATTTGTTAATATTAATTAATAGCAATTAATTAATGTTACTGTTACAAGCTAAACTCATATGCTCCTTCTTCCCTCCCCCTTCTCCCCCTCTTTTGGAAAGCTCTGTACTTTCAGCTGAGAATATCAAACTTAATACAATAAAGCTTTATAAAAAATAACCGACATAACATAGCTATATGCAACAGGTAGTTTGATGATTTTTTTTTACAATCAATCTGAATGTTCCTCTCAAGACTTCTGCAAGTAGATGATATACAAACTCTGCATTCCAAAAAACCCTTCAGCAGTCAAACTGGCTACTGATGTTCTATGGCTGACACTTAACACACCAAAAGAAGCCTTTCAGAGGCAACAACTTCTGGCTTTCCTGGAAAGCTTTCTTATTTAAAGTATTTTTCCAATTCCTTATGCAGAAATAATTTTCAAAGCTTAAGCAGAATTGCCAATCACTATGATTTTCCTAAATCCGCAGCTTCCTCCAGTGTTTAGCTCCTTGGCTGTTGCTCACAGTAACTGCAGCAGAATTATAACTGAGTCACAAGGAGTTCTTTTCATCTTACATCGGAACTATGTCTTGTTTCTCTACATAGGGACAACCACACCCATGATTCACTTAGCCACCTTCAGAAACAGCGAGAAGCAAATGCCTTTGAAGGAATACAAGAGAAGCAGTCCGTACAGCGAAACTTCTCCAAATCCTCTCCAGCTACTGTCTGCAATTCAGGCGAATGTAGTAGATTATGTTTTTGCACGTAACAGCCTCTGCTAAATGGCTGAATCAAACTCTTGAGTTCACAGACATATACAGTACTTGAAAAGGAGTTCAGCAGTTTGGCTACATGGCGTCTGTCTGTGTGTTTTGAACAAGATCCTTGCACGTGCCGTTCAACACTCTCTTCTTTTTGCATACTAAGTGACAGTGGAAAGTAGTTTTTCTTTCCTATTCTCCATACTACCTGCGTTTTGTAAAGTTTTTAATCAGTGCCACACCAGATTTCTGAAGTTAAATACAACTTAGCCGAAAGACCATTAAAAAAATAATAATCTTATTCTCAGAAAATTTTCACTTCCCTAATAATCAACAAAATCCATTCAGTATCAAAGTAACTGACACTACAGATACAAGCTTCAGCAGCTACGAAGGACTGTCCTAGGTTGGAAGGACAAATATGCAAGGTATTTTCACATTTGCCTTTACTTTTCTTGCAGGCCACACAAACACACTCTGTTGTATGTCACCAACTACTGCACTCAGAAAATCAAACTGTGTGACCTCCCTCTCGCATTCTTCGTGAACATTCAGAGACAGCCAGGCAGTCAATCTTTGAAACACATCAACCAGAGACACAGTTCCCCAAGAAGCTAATACTGTAACAAATCCCTGGGCCTGCTCTCTCCTAAAGCAGCCAAAAACCTTAAGAAACAGTTTTTCAGTGGGATTTAGGGTGTCCAAACAGGGGTCAGAAGGAAGCAACTCTCACCTGTGCTTTTCCTACTTGCTCCCAGGACTAAAACTCCCAAGAGACTCCCAGCAGTTTTATGTCGGATAATACCTTCTCCCTTCAGCTGAGCTGTGGAACCCACCACAGCACTCCATGTGTCTCTTCTTCTTAAATGCATCATTTCCAAACCCGCACTTCCCCAAACAAGCTCTTTCCTAGCTCTTTCCACATCCCACACATTGCACTGTGCTTGCAAACTGCAGGTTTGTACACTAAATTTAATGTGAACAACTTTCATAACAAACAGTCTTAAATTTCTTTTAACTGCTCTACTTTTTCTTTAAAATAGCAGGATGTGGTTTTGCGGATTTGTACACCTGAATATTTTTCACATTTATTGCGGAAAAAAAATTTATGAGCCTGCTACTTATATGATAAAGGTCTATTCTTCAAGTCACATGAACAGATCCCTTAGAATATTCTCCCTTCCAGAATGACACTGGTCTCTAGTTTTGAAACTTATAATTAGATTACACTGAAGCACCCGTTAAATTAAAAACACAAAAGTCTTTAGTGAATGTTGCTGATCCAGTAACAGTACCATGGGTCTTGGTTTGAGCTAAACAGAGCCAATTCAGTTCAGTGATTTTATTTCTCAGCTCAGTCCCCTCCAAGAGGCTGCACTTTGTGAAGTTCGCAGCGTGTTTTTGCAGGCAGTGCCTGCTACCAGCAGGGATAACACCTGGTGTTTGCAGTCACTGCCTGGGACTGGGATGCAGAGAGGCTCTTGCTGATACTTGCTCCTGTAGTGACCAAGGTCATTGGTGGCTCTTATGTGCCACGCTGGCAGTCCTGGGAAGTAAAAGGGTCACAAGGAAGTAAAAGGTGGCATCTCCTGGGAGGAACACACAGGACAGGTGATCAACAAGAGTGTTCCATCCTATGTATGTCATATTCAGTATAAAGCTGAGGGATCATGAGGTTCAGGCCTCTTTTCTGCAATGGCTGGCATCCAGGGAGGACTCCATCTGATCTTCTGCCTTTGATCTCAGTCCTGAGTTCCCAAATCCAGCTCTTGGGGCTGAGCCTGGGGCTGCCCCAGTGCCCCCGGCTCTGCAGCATCAGTGGGGATTGATATCGGGGGAGGGAGTCTGGTTCAATATGAGATTCATATATATGTATACAGTTCACTATTTTTACAATGTCATTTTTTCTATTACTTCATTAAAGCTGTTTTAATTTTCTTTTCCAATCCATGTCTCTCACCTCATTCCCTTTTGCTTCCCATTTGTGGGGGGAGAAGGTGTTAGAGAGCATCTGTCAGCGTTTAGTGGCTGGCCCAGCCCTGATCCTTGACACTACGTAATTGAAAAACAGCAACTCTTATCTTTATTTAGGAAAAAATCATGCCATAACAAAAGATCCAACAACCAATCTCTGTAATGCAGGTTTTATAAATAAAATTTGAAAGAAAAACATCCTTGCAGCACAACGCAAAACAAGTTTATGCATAAATGATATAAGATACTAGTTGAATAAAAGGCATCATGTCTTTACTAAAGATATGCCAAACCAAACAGTCTGATATCTGAATTTCCACTCTCAGAAAACAGAAGACTTTGTATTACGTCATGAAGAAGAACCTTCATCTAAAAGAACAGAGATATTCATGCAAGATGAAAAACCAACTAGTAAAGACAAGTGAGAAGGTTGTTCCAGAGAGAAATTATGAGACTGGGGAAATATACTGAAGAACTGGTCAGGACTGCTTTTGGTGGGGACAGAGTTGATTTTCTTCACAGCAGCTGGCTCTGGTTTGGGTTCGTGCTGGAAACAGTGTTGATAACACAAGGATGTTCTTGCTCCGGCTGAGCAGTGCTCACACAGCATCAAGGCTCCTTCTGCTCCTCATCCCACCAGCAACGGGGTTAGGGATGCATGAAAAATCAGGAGGGGACACAGCCGTGACAGCTGACCCCAACTGACCCAAGTGATATTCCAAACCATATGACATCAGGCCCGGCATACAAAGCTGGAGGAAGAAGGAGGAAGGGGGGATATTTGGGGTGATGGAGTTTGTCTTCCCATGTCACTATTACATGTGGTGCAGCCCTGCTGTCCTATGGATGGTTGAACACCTGCCTGCCCACAGGAAGTACGGAAGATATTTCTTGCTATGCTTTGCTTGCATGCATGGTTTTTGCTTTACTTATTCAGGTGTCTTTATCTCAAGCCAAGAGTTTACGCACTTTTGCCCTTCCACTTCTCTGCCCACCTCAGTGTATGGGAGCAAGCAAACAGCTGTGTGGGGCTGTTAATTCACAGTAGGAAGGTCCTGAAGGTGGCCCTAGGACCACAGAACGTTAAAGGTTGGAAGGGACCTTAAAGATCATCTAGTCCAACCCCCCTGCCAGAGCAGGATCACCTACAGTACAGCGCACAGGAACGCGTCCAGGCGGGTTTTGAATGTCTCAAGAGAAGGAGATTCCACAACCTCCCTGGGCAGCCTGTGCCAGTGCTCGGTCACCCTCACAGTAAAAGAGTTTTTCCTCATATTTTTATGGAACCTCCTGTGTTCCAGCTTCCACCCATTGCCCCTTGTCTTGTCAGTGGACGCCGCTGAAAAGAGCCTGGCTCCATCTTCCTGACATTCCCCCTTGACATATTTATAAACATTAATGAGGTCACCCCTCTTCTCCAAGCTAAAGAGACCCAGCTCCTTCAGCCTTTCCCCATAAGGGAGATGCTCCACTCCCTTCACCATCTTTGTGGCTCTACGCTGGACTCTCTCAAGCAGCTCCCTGTCCTTCTTGAACTGAGGGGCCCAGAACTGGACACAATATTCCAGATGTGGCCTCACCAGGGCAGAGTAGAGGCGCAGGAGGACCTCTCTTGACCTACTTGCTACTCCCCTTCTAATACACCCCAGGATGCCATTGGCCTTCTTGGCCACGAGGGCACATTGCTGGCTCATGGTCATCCTGCTGTCCACTAGAACCCCCAGGTTCCTTTCCCCTGCACTGCTCTCCAGCAGGGCAGTCCCCAACCTATATTGGCACATGGGGTTATTCTTTCCCAGGTGCAAAACTCTACACTTGCCCTTGTTAAACTTCATAAGATTTCTCCCCGTCCAGCCCTCCAGCCTGTCCAGGTCTCTCTGAATGGCAGCACAGCCTGCTGGGGTGTCAACCACTCCTCCCAATTTCGTATCATCAGTAAACTTACTGACAACATTCTCTAATCCCCCATCCAGGTCATTGATGAATATATTAAACAGCACCGGCCCAAGCACTGACCCCTGAGGGACCCCACTAGACACAGGCATCCAGCCAGACTCTGCCCCATTGACCACAACTCCCTGGCTTCTTCCCTTCAACCAGTTAACAACCCACCTCACTACTTGGTCATCCAGACCACACTTCCTCAGTTTACCTATGAGGATGCTGTGGGAAACGGTGTCAAAGGCCTTGCTGATGTCCAGGTAGACCACGTCCACTGCATGGCCACCATCCATCCACCTGGTTATGTCTTCATAAAAGGCTACCAGGTTGGTCAAACGTGACTTCCCCTTGGCAAAGCCATGCTGACTGCTCCTAATAACCTTCTTATCCTTGATATGCCTAGAGACAGTGTCAAGGATAAGATGTTCCATCACCTTTCCAGGGATGGAGGTGAGGCTGACCAGTCTGTAGTTACTCGGGTCATCCTTCCTGCCCTTCTTATAGACTGGAGTGACATTCGCTTTCCTCCAGTCCTCAGGCACCTCACCTGTTACCCACGACTTACCAAAGATGATGGAGAGTGGCCTAGCAATGACTCCCGCCAGCTCCCTCAGCACCCGTGGGTGCATCCCATCAGGGCCCATGGATTTATGAATGTCCAAGTGTTCAAACTGATCCTTAACCCACTCCTCATCAATCAGGGCAGACTCCTCCTTTGTCATGACTTCCTCTGGGGTCTCAGGGGACCGAGGCTCCCGAGGACGGTCTCCAACAGTGTAGACAGAGGCAAAGAAGGCATTCAGCAACTCTGCCTTCTTCCTGTCCTCTGTCTCCAGGGCACCCACCTCATACAACAGAGGGCCGACATTGCCTCTAGTATTAGTTTTGTCAGCAATGTATTTGAAGAAGCCCTTTCTGTTGTCCTTGACCTCTCTTGCAAGTTTTAACTCCAAGGAGGTCTTAGTGTTTCTGATTGCCTCCCTGCACTCCCTGACAGCTGCCCTGTACTCCACCCAAGTGGCCAGCCCTTCCTTCCACAATTTAAACACCCTCCCTTTCCACCAGAGTCTGCCCAGCAGATCCTTGGTTAACCAAGCAGGTCTCCTGGATCTCTTTCTTGATTTCCTACCTGATGGGATGCACTGATCCTGAGCCTCGAAGAAGTGGTCTTTGAATGCCAACCAGCTCTCTTGGGCCCCTTTACCTTTCAGCTCCCTGTCCCAAGGGGTTTCCCCCAGCAATTGCTTGAAGAGGCCAAAGTTGGCCCTTCTGAAGTCCAGAGTTGCGATCCTGCTTGGTATTCTGTTTTTACCGCACAGGATCCTGAACTCCACTATCTCATGGTCGCTGCAGCCAAGGTTGCCCTCAACCTTCACTGCTTCAACCAGACCTTCCTTGTTGGTGAACACAAGGTCCAGCAGCGCTCCTCTCCTGGTTGGCTCATCCATCATTTGCACTGGAGGAACCTCCTGGACTGAGGATGGCTGCTTAAGTGGGCCTTCCAGCAAATATCTGGGGAGTTGAAATCCCCCATGAGAAGCAGGGCCTAGGATTGAGAGGCTGCTGTCATCTGCCTATAAAAGGCCTCATCAACTTCCTCCTCCTGATCAGGCGGTCTGTAATACACACCCACCACAGTATCACCTAAGCTAGCCTGCCCCTTCATTCTTACCCATAAACTCTCTACTTGCTCCTCATCTAAGGATGAGGATCAACCTTACTGTGCATTTCTAGTGCAATGAAAACCACTTAACTAAATCAGAAAGGAAAAAGCCAGACAGTTCTCCCCCACTAATGCATAAAGAAGTGAATATAAAACTGTAAGTACTGTAAGAATGCTAAATCAGTCATTCAGTTATAGAGTACAAAGAATTTTTGCTGTACACAGCAAAGTGGAGCTTCCTGCTGCTCCACTGCCAGAAAAGCTGAGTATGGGATCACACTCAGCCCCTCCTTTGCAATATTAACTCACGTATTACTTCAAGTACCTGCAGCACAGCTGCAGTAAAAAAAGTCGGCAGGTTTTCATTAGGTTGCAAATGTATCGAACATCCAGAAGTCACGGTCCCACCTGCGCACACACAGCTATGGCCAGGCTCCGACCAGCGGGCAGCGCAGCCCCTCTGATAGAGCTCCTCAAGGGGGAACAACTCCGAACGGAGGCAGGAATAACCGGGATGTGACAGGCCGTAACAAGCGGTACCGGTGAGCCAGCCGCCGCTGTCTCCCATGGGGCCTCTAAAGGGCCGGCAGGGGAGCGGGGGAAAAGGCTCTCCCCACCCCCGCCAGACCTCCCCAGGTCCCGGGGATCCAGCCCCGGGCGAAGGCCGCGGCCCAGACAAGGCCCGGGCGGCGGAGACAGGCGGCAGGGCCCACGCCCACTCGCCGCACGCCGGCCGATACCGAGGGGCTCGACGGGACTCACCTCTCAACCCGCTGCGCCACCGGCGAAGGCTCGGCCGCCGTTCCTGCCGCAGCCTCTGCGCTGGCGGCCGCCAGGGAGCCCGTGCCCTGCGGCTCCGGGCCCGCCGCATCGCCGGCGCCCCTGCCCGCGGGTCGCACGTTGGGCCGCACGTTCAGGCGGGCCCGGCGGAACATGGCGCCGGCGGCTCGTCCGCCCGCCCGCCCGCCCGCCCGCCCGCGAGCTACGGCGTCAGCGGTGCCGGCCCGGTACCGCCGCGAGCCGTGCGGCCTCACGGCATCTCCCCCTCCTCCGCGCCCGGCGCGCCCCGCTGCGTCATCAGCGCGCGGCGGAAGGAAGGGGACGGGCGACAGGGAAAAAGCGGAGCGGGGCAGCGCGCCCCCGCCGACGGACACGCCCCTTCGCCCCCGCCCTCGGACGCGCGACGGCAGCGCGCAGCCCGCTGATTGGGCCAGGGCTGCGGACTGTGCCACCGCCTGCCGCGCGAGGCACTGACGTCAGGCGGCCACCGAGGCTTTATAAGGACCCTCCAGCGGCGGGCGAGGCGGCAGAAGGTTCTGGCAGGCGGAGTGGGGGCGGAGGGAGGCGAGGCCGGTTGGCGGCAGCGGCAGCCCGGGCGTGTCGCGATGACCCGTGAGTGCGGGCGGGCTGCGGGGAGGGGGCGTCGAGGGCTGTACTGGGGCCCTGGCGGGGAGCGGAGAGGGCCATGGGGCCGCTGGGCTCCCGGGGCCGGCGGAGCGACGCCGCGGTCGGGCCTCTTGGTCCTTGTGGGCTTGATTTCCCCTTGGCGAAACCGCGCGACGGGGCCCCTCCTGGCGCCGCCGCCCTGCGCTTGGGGCACACAGGTGCTCACCCCGGGCCCTGGGGCGGGGGCCGGGAGATGGCGGTGTGCTCGGATCCGGGCCTGGCGATCGCCCAGTCTGGGCATAAAGGGGTTCTGTGTCGCTGCCGAGCGCTCAGGGCTGTGTGAGTCAGGTGGCCGCTGTTAAGGCTGTCGTTGAGGGGGCAGTAGAAGCTGCTCGTTATCACCTTTCTCAAAAGTAACGTCGGTGTTTCTGCCCTAAGATGGCGAGAACTGTGACCCCAGCCTGGAGCACTCGGGTCACCTCACCGGTGGGATTGTGCTCTTGGGGTCTGCCTAGCGTGCTCGACAATGCCAGACGCCGCCTGTGTCTCAGAGCAGATGCTTTGACATTCACACCTCAAAATATGTAGCTTCGAAGCTGCCGTGCTGCTGCAAGTGTGGATGGAGACTTGGATTGTAGCAGTTGGTGTAACGATCAGACCTTGAATGTGAGGAAGAGAGAGGTTTACAGCTTCTGTTGTTTTTTTTTCCCTGTCCTGTTCTCCATGATACTAAAGTAAACATAGCTTCAGGTTAAAAAGAGGGACAGCATCCTGCATCTGGGCACAGCAGAATTAGAACATTTCATTTTAGGACGAGATAGTTTATTATAATAATGTGAAATACCAGAGGTGTAGAAGTTGTCCTGTGCTACCATACAGTCTAATCTTAGCTTTAGTACATGTGTGTAGAGTTCAGTGCTTTGTTCTCCATCAGACTAGGGCTGACGGACACCCTGTGATTTCAAATTGACATAAAGTAAGATAGAATAAGAATTAATTGCTTATTAACTACGTACTGTGCCTCTGAGTTCAAAAATTCCTGGTACTTGTTGTCTGCCAAATTCAGGGTATCTGGAAAATTAATAAATTTATTATTTTAATAAATGAATAAATTTTCAAAGATGGTGATGACTAGATGAGTTGGAGGGCTTTTTCTGTGGCTTGTCTTCCACTGTTCTTTGCTATTGCTTTTTCTTGTGTCAAACAGCTCTGTTTACTTTTGCTTTCTATTTTTGGGACTTAGTGGCAGACACTTTTCTTCTGCTTTAAGTTCTGACATGTGATTAGATACTTAGCTGCTCAGAAAGAACGTTAGGGATGATGACCTCCATAGCAATCCGTGGTGCCATTCAGAGGTTTTCTGCTTATCTTTCTGTTCAAGAATAGCTGGATCTGGAGTTGCAAGAGCAGGGTCAGTTTGAGCTAAGGCATATGTCTCGCAGAGGCAGGAAGAATGGGGATGCTTAAGCACAGGTATAGGCAGGAAGGGTGTACTGGCCTTTATGTACCTGTTCATGCCTGAATTTCACATTAAAGGAAACGGAATTGTCTTCTGTCAGGACCAGACCATACTTCAGGAAAAAAATAGGTTGATGTTATAGAATATAGGAATCAGCACTGTCTCCCTTGGAGCTAGGGATACTTGTTCAGCATCCCAGGTGTCTGGGGCCAGACAGTCCTTGGCAGTGGTTACTTGGAAGCAGGAAATGTACAAGTAAGTTTCTTTTCAAATAGCTGTTTTGCCTTATGTGCCTACTGCATTGCTCTGCTTTCCTGTGCAGAAGTGCCAGCCAAGCTCTTCAGCAATGCCATTCAGTTTGGTTCTTACGTTTACAATCTTACTGTGTGCATGGAGTAACTCCGTAGACATCTCCAGAACATTAGCCTGGGAAGGAACAAACACATAAGGTTAAGGGTGGAGGATCGTTGTTGTATGACTTCTGACTATGGCAGTGTGGTTTGTTTTCTTTCCTGCCTCTTTTTCTTCGTGATAAAAGAAAGTACTTCATTTCTGTAAGCACCACAGAAGAGAGCTCTTCCATTGCCACTAACTTGTTCATATGACATACGTGCCTCCCGAGCACCACAGAACTCAAGAACCATTTATAGCCTGGAATGTATCATCTGCGTGTGAGTCATCCAGTTCTAATCAGCACAGCATGGCCAGAGATAGGTACCTGATTTACTTCAGTGTCTGAACAAACAGTGGCCCTTCTTCAACACAAACTTTGGGGACAGGATCTTACTGATTGCTGCTGAGGAGGGTGGAGCAGGGGTTTTCTTAGCTTTTTCAAAAGCAGGGCAGGAAGGAGTCTCAGGCATGTTCCAGTAGGGGCCTCTGAGTCTGTCGCAGGCCTGTGTTATGTAAACACAGATGTTCTACTTAGTCCAGCACACAAAACTAAACCATTAGTACGATAAAAGTGGTTTTTGACACGCCAGCTGCATTCACTCTGGCATGTTTACAGTCCTCCCTGCCAGCCTTGCTTTATTTTTCCACAGTAGGTAAACAAAACCTGGGACTGAAGCTCTGTCGCTGCTGTAGCCTCATTCTGCATACATCTGCATTGGGTGTAGCTGAGATGGAGTTAATTTTCCCCACAGCAGCTCTCATGGTGCTGTGTTTTCCTAGAAAGCAGCTGGACATCTGTGGTGATAGGAAGTAAAGAAGAATAATTTTGTTTGCCTTTGCTTTTGCTTTATTAAACTATCCATGACTTGTCTGCTGAGCCTCTTGTTATATCTTTCTCCCTCATGTCCATCTAAGAAGGGGGAGTAAGCGAGCTGCTGTGGGGGGCACCTGGCCTCGAGCCAGCATCGAGAACACCACATTATGTCCCCTGTCTTGGAGCAATAATTAATTAAACCTGCAGGCAGCTGCTGGTGTACTGTGTGATCCTCTCTGCTTTTGTGATTCCCAGAGTTAGGGCAACTTGAGTGTTTGATAGCACCAGCTGAGCTGCTGGAGCATAAGCACCCAGAAATAATTATGAATCCTGTGTTAAGTAGTTTCGGGGACTTTATCCAGTAAAAAGTGAAGCCAGAGTTCCCATGTATGTTAGCTGTAGTGGTCATCATCTAAGTGGCAAGTGCAGAAGTGTCTTCTTCCTGCAGGTGCAGGTGGTGCTCCTGACTGCTTTTACTAAGTATGAGCAAGTATTGAAAAGTTCGTGGTGTTTGACTCTAGGATGTGATGGAATCAATCAATGCTTTTCTGTGGCGGCACTACAGACCAAAAGCAGGTAGATGTTTCTGGATTCCCAATATTACAGCCATTTGCCTTTTTATTTCATAGAGGGTCTTTGAAAGAGTTTATAAACTCCCTCAGGCTGCCCTCATTTTAGTGCTGTTCTTTCAGTCTAAAGTTCATTTGTAAGCTGCAGTGGATGCTGGAATCTGAGATAGAGAGGATGGCTGCTCTTTGGATGAGTTACTGTTGACATTTTGTCTGAGCTCGTGATGGGATTGCCTGTCTTCGTTCAGTCTTGGGAGTGGATTTTGGTGAGCTCTTGGACATTACCTGTAGAAATGCAAATGTGAGAACTAACAGGCTTTCGTGCCATGAACTGGAGGGGGGAGACTGCGGTGGAAGACATTGGCGACTACAGCAGATACTGCCATACTAGCTCCGCATATTGAGCCTGAACTTACGGCCTGTTATAATAGGATGTCTGCACAGGCAAACTGCACCTAAGAATTGGTAACACCTATTTAACTGTGTATTACCTTACAGGTGGGAACCAGCGTGAACTTGCCCGCCAAAAGAACCTGAAGAAGACTCAGGAGATACACAAAGGGAAAAGGAAAGAGGACAGTTTATCGGCTTCTCAGAGAAAACAGAGGTAAGATCTAGTTAAAATTCAGTGAAATGCTTGGGGAAAACGGGTCAGAAAGAATACCAGGTCTTAGCTGAAACAGTGTGTAAGAACTTTGCTTTGATTCATGGTCCATTCACATGCTACACCATAAACTGTGGATGTAGGTCTTTTTTAGCAGCTTTTCAGCTGGTACAGCCAGGAAAAGATCGGGTAATACTTTCTTGAAGGTGTTCATTTTGTCCTTTACTTCTAAAACTATGAGAATAATGTAAGGTCTACTAATTAAGTAACTTATCTTCCTAATAAAAGCAATGTGCTGATGACTAACACTTTTCACCTTCCTGAAATGGGGGTTGCTAAAAGGGAAGAACAAGCTGGAGGAGACTCTTAGTCAAAAACAGTGAGCCGGGATCTGAAATCCATCTTTTTTTTTTCTTTCACAGAGACTCTGAGATCATGCAGCAAAAACAAAAAGCGGCTAACGAAAGGAAATCTCTGCAGGCAGGAGCACAGTGAGCTCTGGAGAAGATGGAGTGCACCAGTGAAGCAGGCGGTCCTGGAGGATCATGCATAATGGTGTCTGGTCATTAAATGATTAAGCATCTGTCTTGCAGAGTTGTTCAGCTAGTGTTAGAATATTTTCTGGTTAGCATTGAGCTTAGTTTTTGGAGTGCTGTTTAAAAACTGACCACACTCTTCTGCATGCATATGAATAAAAGTACCAATTGGTGGCTTTAGTCCAGCTTTTTCTGTATTTGTTAGTTTTACTTCATGGTTCCAGTAACAGTGAATTTGTGAATCTACAGTTAGACCGATTTCTCTTAGTTCTTGAAGTACAGCTTTATTCAGGATGGAACACACTTGTAAAATGTGCTTATCATTATGGAGGTCTCAACTGTAAATCTCAAATTTTTTTTACAATAAAATGTTGCGTGAAATACTGTCTAATCTGAAATGGTTATGGTTGATAATAAGTTGATTGCTAAGAAGTTACCAAAAACACAACATAGAGCAACTCAATATGTGTACATAAGTATAATAATAGAAGTATAAATAAAATCTACAATACAAAGAATGCAGATTATAAGCAATATAAGGCAGCGTGGTAACCCTGTGTTACAAAAAAAGATGTCTGTCGAGTCAGACTTAAAATTGTCACGTGTAACTGCCTGAGTCTACCACTGATACTAACTTCAGAGCAGCTGCATGAGTCGCAGGCGGAAGCAGACCTTGAAACTGCTGTTTCACCAAAATAGTTTCAAATTGCTGCTTAAGCTATAGCTTCAAGAGTAAACCTTTGTGTGAGAAGTCACAGCGCTCGCAGTACAGCCCCGCTTGCGTCCTGTGCTGATCGGGGTGAGCCTGCTTCAGACACAACTGCGGGATCCCAGAGTGGCCGGGACTGGAAGGGACCTTAAGGATCGCCCGGTTCCAGCCCGGGCAGGGACCTCTCCCGTTCGGAAATGAAAACGCTCCGAGCCCCGTCCCGCCCGGCCTCCGGCACTGCAGCCAGGGGCTGCCGCAGCTTCTCCGGGCAGCCTGTGCCAGCGCCTCGCCCTCCTCGCGCCGAGAACCTGTCCCTGACAACGGATCGGAACTCACGCTCCTGTCACTCCTCACCAGGAGCCCCGGCCCGGCCCCGCCGCGGGCGCCCCCCCAGGCCCCGTGAGGCCTCCCGGCGCCCCCGGCCCCCGCCGCGGCTCTCCCGGCCGCCCCCGCGCGGACACCGCCGCCACGACGGCCCCTCGCGCCCTTCTCCGCGGGCTCCCGCGGGCTCCGGCCGCAGCGGCGGGGGGCGGGCCCCGCGCGCGCGGATGACGTTCGGCCGATGCCGAAGGCCGTGGCGGAAGTGACGGCAGCGCGCTGGCGGCCGCGGGCGGTGCGTCGGCGCGAGCATGGCGGAGCGGGTGCTGTTCCGCCGGGGCACCGGGCAGGTGGGCGCCGGGACGGGACGGAGGCGGGGCGGGAGCGGGAGCGGGAGCGGAGCCGGGGGTAACGGCCGCTCTGGCCTCCGCAGAGCGACGACTCGGACGTGTGGGACGACACGGCGCTCATCAAGGCGTACGACAAGGCGGTGGCCTCCTTCAAGGTACAGTGCGGGGGCGGGGGGGGGCTGGCGCCCCCTGCCCGAGCCCGCTGGGGAGGGCGTTTCCTTTCACCGTTTTCCTCCTTTCTTTTTCCCGAAGAACGCTTTGAGGAACGGGGAGTGCTCGGAGCCTTCGGACAAGCAGGAGCCGCGCGCGGGGATGAAGAGGAAAAACAACAAAAAGAACAGAAATAGGAAGAAGAGCAACGCGGCGCCTTCCAAACAGGTCGCCCCGCCTGTAAACGCTGGCGGTGCACGTGGTGCTGCCGTGCGGTGCTCAGAGCAGCGTTTTCATCGCCTTTAGGGCAACGTTCTGGGTTGGGGGAATGGCGAGGCTACAGATCTTCTTCGTAGGTTACACTTTCACTTAACACAGAGGAACAATTTCCTGGGTGGGAGTCATGTTTCTCTCAGCTCGGGCAAAAAGCAGTTCAGGAAAAGGCATCTCTGTCTCTTCTTGCTGTTGTGGGTGTTTACTGACCTCTTTTGCTTCTGCTGCAGTGGAAGGTGGGTGACAGCTGCAACGCTGTGTGGTCCGAGGATGGTAACGTGTACCTGGCGACAGTTGCCTCTATCAACCAGAAGAGAGGCACGTGTGTGGTTACTTACACGGGATATGGAAATCAGGAGGAGCAGAACCTGTCTGATCTACTTCCTCCAGACAGCGATGAAACAGTAAATGGCATGGGGAATTCTGGGGAGGTGAGGGATGCATTTTCATTCCTCTGAAAATGAAAGAGAAAGAGAGAGGAAAAATTTTTTCAGAATTTCTGGTACCACTGCGGTGATCACAGTGGGAATCGATACCCAGTTCGATTGCGAACGGATACAAGCTGATGGAGGGGATGAAAGCATCCTTTGCTTCTTGAGCCTGTCATGGAGGAAAGGGAGGGGACAACAAGAAATTCACAAGTGAAAGATAACATAGCTAAAATGGTGAGCAGAACAGGTTATGAAGTTACAAGATCTCTCCTGAGTAGAGCAGGGAGGGCTAGAGAGAGGGGAGGGTGTGGATGGGGCTTTCCAAGCTTTTTCACACTAAAACTACTTCCTGTAAATTCCTGTTAGAAGTAAAAATGTCTTGGTCTTGTAGAATGAAAATGAGACTCCGTATTCAACAGATGAAAGTGAAAAATCTTCCCGGTCACCTCAAAACAAAAGCAACTGCACGAAAACGAGATACTCCCCTCAAAACCTACATTTTCCCACACCACCAGCAACCCCAGGCCTGGGAAGGGTAAGCTCAGCCTTATCAAAATTAGTTAATACATTTCTGTTAAACTTGGCATTATTATAAATTCTGAGACAATAGCATGATATTTGTCATTGTCTAGAAAACAGCAGTGTTTTGAGAATGGATGCACAGATATGCATGTTACAGCCCGTTGCTGTGTCATTTTACAATAGTCTGTCCACTGTGTAGCCTGCTGGCCGTGCTGCTGCCTAGTGAGGAAAGCCTTCTCCCCAGCTAACACTTGATTTGCAGTTGCCTTGTAACTTGAAAGAGGGACGTTGTTCCCTGGGCTGTGGTAGTGCTGTTAATGATAGCGCTGTTTATGTTTGAGGATTGCACTTTTTGTAGCCAGTTCATGTGTCGAAGGGAGCAAAAGTGATGTCCAGATGTAGGAGAAGCTCTCAGCCACAGCTTCTCTATTGCATTGTGAGGGCTGGGGTCTTGATATGCTTTTTCTGTTTTGTAGGACAATGTGGTTGAGTGCAGCATTATTTTTTCTAAATTTTTCTGTTTGATTTCTTTATAAGATTTTATCTTTTTTTTTTCATTTGTATGAATGAACTTATATCTAAGTTCATTTTAAAGACATTCACAAGCATAATGGAATTTAGTCAGAATGTGCCTCCAGCTGTGCAGGAGCAGAGGAATTGTCTGCTTGTAAGCAGCATTGCATGTGTTTTCATCATGTGAGAGTGTAACCACTGTCTTTTTAGAAAAAAAAAACTTACTAAAATGCTTGTATTGACTAGAACCCTGTTTTAGAGTGCTGTTTACCCTAGTCATATGTGTCATGTAAGTTTTACTTTTCCAGTCATGGAATGCTCCACAGAAATAGCTGCTGTGTGTTGTTACTGCAGTTTCCTTAGGTTGCTGGGATGCATTGTCTTCCAAGTATGTAATTGCTTCAAATAATGCTCTTAAATAAAATCCTGTTGCCTGAAAATTCTTTTAAATTTGCACTATTCAAATTTTTTAATGTAGCCTGGATCAAAATTCAGGACACCTCCATCGTTGCTGTCTTGCTGGCCCCCGCCCTTCCCAGCAGGACCACCGGTAAGTGACAAGGAGGAGGAGGAAGAAAGTGTCAGGGATGAGTATGGGTGACCTGCTCTCGTTAAAGATGTCCCTGCTCACTGCAGGGGCGTCAGAGTATGTGACCTTTAAAGATCCCTTCCAGCCCAACACATTCTATGACCTCAAGTTTTCTGACTGAATTTGCTCACTCACCTGTGGTGAGCAAATGTGGTTCTGTGTTAGGATCTGTATTTTCCAGGCATTTCATAACATGTTCATTTACAAGTATTAGAAGAATCTAATGCACAAGGTCTGGTCTGCACTCATGTTCATTACAGTGAAGCTGTTGATAAGAGGATCAAGAGAAAATTAATCTGAAGAAATTACAAATTACATTTGATTAAAAACATTTTGCTGATGCATATAAATATTTTCCCCCGGTAAAACTTTCTATCTACAGTTGGGCTACAGGAATCTTGTTTCTTCCAGGCTTTGGAAATTACATTTTCAGAAAATACCATCTTATTTGACTGTCTTAGAGAACAGGTTGAGAATATGTTCTGATTTTCCAGTTTTTATATTCTGATCTTTTAAAATGGGTTGCTATCTAACGTGGCATATAACCTGCTGAAACAGAGATATTTCCTTTGTGACTTCTTAGCTGATTCCTCCTCCACCACCGATGATGCCAGACTCTCCTGAGGACGATGAAGCTTTGGGGAGCATGTTGATAGCCTGGTACATGAGTGGTTACCACACTGGGTACTACTTGGTATGTGCCACCTTTGTCTTTGAAGCCTCTTTGTAGTTTTGCTTTTCTGTTGCTGCTGTTTTCAGCAAGAAGTTAGACAGGGAGGGCTGCTTTTTAGATCTCTTATTCTAATTTAGCTAGGTTTAACGGTGTTTTGTATTGTATGAATGTTCTTGTCCTTAAATGGGAGTCACATGAGCCAGCATGTGTGTGTAGTTGATGTTGTCTCAGTTCCTGTTCCACTGGAGGGATCCCCTGAGGTACTTTTACAGCCATTCTGAATCAGTCGGTTCTGTCTTGAGCACAGGTGAAGTAAATCTGAATATGTTTTTTTATTCAGTAGTCTGCTATCTATTTTCTTTGAGTATGAGTGGTCATGCCACATTAGGACCAGATTTTTATGGACTGTTTATCAGTAATTGTTTTAAGTGATTGTGTCCAGCAGGAGCCGTCAGCAAAATTGTATAAAAATCTGTGACATGGTGTACTGATTTCTACTTTCCTTTGTACACTTATGAAGAAAGAAAACTAAGAGGGATTAAACTGTTTGCATTAGGAAGTTGGAAAGGGGAGATTTGGTGCTATAGAGTATCTTCAGCGGGCTAGTTTGGGAATTTCTTGCTTCAGATTATATGTAACTGGATAGTTTTAATTGAACAAGAAATATGTATTTGAAATTATTCTGTAGAGCCACCGATTATAAAGAAGACATGCATTTTGACTTTTGTCCTTTTTCAGCTGCTCGTTCTGATTTCCCCAAGGAGTTATAAGCTGTTCTTAATTTGTAAAGGGCTGAAGACAAATGTCCAAAAATGGTTTTGTTCTGCAACTAAAACTGTTGTTTCCATGTTAGTAAAACCAAAACTTTACTAAATTGTATCCCGCAGGGTTTAAAACAAAGTCGAATGGAAGCGGCAGTGGACAGAGAAACACATGCAAAATAACCGAGTATCCGTCACTGTTCTGAAGGGTGGTAAGTATCGCAGTTCTGCGTGAAGTGAAGACACGCTGGTGTTTGACAAATTTGTTCGAAACTGCAGTTTGTTGTACAAGCTCTCAGCAAGTTTTGAATCCTGTGCAAAACCTGTGAGCTTTGGGACTCTTGCCCACCCTTGGGGCTCTCTGCAAAGACAATTCTGCCAGTGTTAATCCCTTCTTTCTGTAGCAGACGTGGAATAGTGTTTTCCTGGCGAGAACAAAGGAAAAGCATGTTAGTGCTCTGAGGAGAGGTTTCACTACAGCATCTCTACGTCAGGATTAAGAGCGCATCTTACTCGGATTATGAAGAGTTACCTTATTTGTTTATGGGCTATTTTGAAAATGCAAGGTTGTTAAGTGAAACACGTGTTTTTCATCTCTGTACGCCTTTTCGGAAGCAACTGCTTCTTTATACAGATGTGGGATAGTAGGTTGTTTAGCTGAAATCTGTTTTCAGGACAAGATCAGCATTTCAGCTTGATACTGTTGAGCAATTTTGTTCTCATTACTTCAGTGACTGTGCTTTTATTTGGAATAATTTTGTTTAGAACTCTCCAGTATATAGCTCAGTTCCTGATAGAACAAAGCTCTATAGTCTTGGGGACTTGGGTTTTTTTTTATTTTCTGTGGCAACAAGTAATTTCTGCACGGTTGAGTAATTCTTGTTTGCTTGTTTAAAAACAAGAAGCTCTTGCATACTAATTTTTGCTTCTTCTTTAAAGCCAGGTACAAATCTATACCACTGAGAGGTGTATGTCACTTATGCCCTGACGGTTGATGGTGAAGATCAGAATTTTATCAAGATAATATTTTCTTAACATTGAGCTGCCTGTGATAACAAGTAAACAAGTAACTCGAGACTAGTAATTATATGTGTATTGAAATGGGCTATTTCTTGAAGATCCCTAGTCAAATGTATTTAGAAAGCACTGCAGCAATAAAGTATTTTCTACTTCCCCAACACAATCTTAAGTCTTTTTAGCACATGATGGATTTAAGTCTCCTAACCCATCATTTTACATTTCACTTATTTCTCATTTTAACACCTCTTGGCTCCCTCAGATGTTTTTTTGTCTGAATTACAGTACCAGAACTAGCAACTCCACTGTACTCCTTTAGGGAACAGCTGTGGCAGCCGCGTGTTCTGCAGTGGTGACTGGTGGTAACAGTCTGGAAAATGATCTGCCACCGTATTGATAACAGAGATGTATGTCTGATTAGAATCCTGAATAGGGCAGCTGGATTCAGAAAGGGGCATTTTTTTTTAGTTTTTCCAAACGCTTGTTAATAAATTTCTGCTTTTCAAACTTTGAACTTAGGGGTGTAGTTTGCTTTGAGGTGTTGGGTTTTTTTATCTTCTGTAGGCATCTGTTTGTTGGATGAATGGCTAAAATAAACACACCAGAAAGTTTTGCTGTGTGGCCTTTTTTTCTGTGTACTGTTACTAAAAAGCAAATTAGAAAAAGCGGACCGTGCAAAGTTGATGGTAAATAAGGACTTAGGACTGTAAGGGATGAAATCTAACTCATGTGTAACGGAGGCTGCAGCCACAGAACTAGACAGTGACTCAGTTCATGCCAGAGATTTGCTTTTCAGGGAAACCAGCCAGATACTGGCCTGAATTTTGCTGCATTCTGTTCCCTTTCCTACTGTGGTCAAGTGTCAGAAAATCAGTTTTACCCACAAGTAGTTGAGCAAAAAGAGACAGGCTTAACTTCCCTAAGCCACTTGGAAGGCTGTTCTCTTAATTGTCTAGCTGAAGTGAATGTGATCGCTGGCAGGGATGCAAAGCTTCCAAACTGGCTGCTCAGCAGCCGTTCATTGCTGAGAGGCGCAACTGTCATCTGCCTCCATCAGCTCGTCCTGTGTTCGCATCTGGCGTTTGGGTACAAAATGTGGCCTTTACCAGTTTCTAACATTAGTAAAATCGAGCATCTGGTATTTCGTGCAGTCCTGACCATAAAGGATTTTACAATTTTTATTTCCTAAGCAATTTGTGTAATTCATTTCAGTGCAAGCAAAAACAACTGGATGGAAAAATTTTATAGAGGCTTTAGGAAGATTTTGCATTTCTCTTTGAAAGATATCACTTGGGGAAGATACATGACCCTATTCACAAAGCAAGTCAGGTTTTTAGAGGTAACATTAATTCTGCCTTCTATTAATCCTTTTATTAACCTAACTCTTGTCACTATATGTGCTAAAAGATATGTCAAAAGTAAAGGCAGGTGATGAAACAGACTTTTACAAAAGAAGATATTTTCCCTGGACTGTATATGAGATGGTAGTTTTAAGACCACACTAAAGTACTAAATTCAGAAACTCTTTAGTAATGCGCGGTTTTAACAGCTAGGGCATATAAACTAGTATAATTAGTAATGAAGTTACAAAGTTCTATTTTAAGTCTTTTTTCCACTGATGATTTTGTTCTTGTAATTTACATTTCTTTGTAGAAGACAAGGGGCACTAAGGTGTTTCAAAAGAGATTTCAGCAAAGCCTAGTGTATAAGCAATCTGAATAGACTTTCATGAGCAAGAAATATTTTGGGCTTTACGTAGAACAAACAGGACGATACGATACCTAATAAACTAACAAATAATCTGCAGTTCTTGTAATGCACACAAACAAAAGATTTATTTCTCCTGAAGCAGTGTGTTCTCAAAAAATGTTGTGTTTGAAGATCTCTCCTTTAAACTCCTGTATTTCTAACAGGCTGTCATCATCCAGACAGTAGATAAACACGAAGCATATGGGGTGCAGCAGGTGCAGATGCTGCTGAACGATGAGCTTGGCTGCAGACCATATTCCCTTCCTGTCCTGGAAATATGAGCTCTTCCAGGTTAAGAACACCTGAACTGTGCTGCAGAAAGAAGATGGCCTCTCCTGTCAAATTCGTTGAAGGGAAGAAGCCAGGGAGTTGTGGTCAATGAGGCGGAGTCTGGCTGGATGCCTGTGTCTAGTGGGGTCCCTCAGGGGTCAGTGCTGCGGCTGGTGCTGTTCAATATATTCATCAATGACCTGGACGGGGGATTAGAGAGCACTGTCAGCAAGTTTGCTGATGATACGAAATTGGGAGGAGTGGTTGACACACGAGCAGGCTGTGCTGCCATTCAGAGAGACCTGGACAGGCTGGAGGGCTGGGTGGGGAGAAATCTTATGCGGTTCAACAAGGGCAAGTGTAGAGTTTTGCACCTGGGAAAGAATAACCCCATGTGCCAGTACAGGTTGGGGACTGCCCTGCTGGAGAGCAGCGCAGGGGAAAGGGACCTGGGGGTTCTAGTGGACAGCAGGATGACCATGAGCCAGCAATGTGCCCTCGTGGCCAAGAAGGCCAATGGCATCCTGGGGTGTGTTAGAAGGGGAGTAGCAAGTAGGTCAAGAGAGGTCCTCCTGCCCCTCTGCTCTGCCCTGGTGAGGCCGCATCTGGAATATTGTGTCCAGTTCTGGGCCCCTCAGCTCAAGAGAGCCAGGGAACTGCTGGAGAGAGTCCAGTGCAGCCACAGAGATGATGAAGGGAGTGGAGCATCTCCCTTATGAGGAAAGGCTGAAGGAGCTGGGGCTCTTTAGCTTGGAGAAGAGGAGGCTGAGGGGTGACCTCATTCATGTTTATAAATACATCAACGTGGAGCGTCAGGAGGACGGAGCCAGGCTCTTCTCAGTGATGTCCAGTGACAGGACAAGGGGCAATGGGTACAAGTTGGAACACAGGAGGTTCCACAAAAATATTAAGTGAAAACTTTTTTCACTGTGAGTGTGACAGAGCCCTGGCACAGGCTGCCCAGGGAGGTTGTGGAGTCTCCTTCTCTGGAGACTTTTCAAAACTCACCTGGATGCGTTCCTGTGCGCTCTACTGTAGGTGATCCTGCTCTGGCAGGGGGGTTAGACTAGATGATATCCAGAGGTCCCTTCCAACCTTCTAACATTCTGTGATTCTGTGAAACAAGTATATGTTTCCTAAGTCTGGTAACACCAATGAGTGATGGCAGCTGAGCTAAGTTAAAAAAAAAACAAACCAAAAAACACAACACCTGAATTTAGGTTCAGGACAATAGGTTACTATCAGCTTTCTTTCCTCAGGTTTGCTCCTGCCATTTTGCAAAGATCACTTCGCTGTGTAACTATTGCTTGAAAAGGTCACCATCAGAAAAGGAAGAACTACTCCAGAAAGGCTCTAAGAAGTCTCATGAGTCGTCTAGAGATAAAAGGAATCCACATTTTGGGACAGCCACCTATCTCACTTGGCTCGTCCTGCTCACAAGGAACAGATGCCCTTCATCACAAACCACTTTGTGAGACCTGAGGTAACATTCTCATGCTAGAGGCTCTCCAGCATCTCAGATGGCATTGAAGGCGTTCAAGTTATTTCTTAAGATTTCCAGAAGAACCTGAAACAAAAGAATGTTGTCATATACAACAAAGGACAGCCAAAAAGGGAAAATATTTACAAACCAAAGATTTTACGAGCTTCCTGGTTATCAAAATACTGGCTTTGAAGATCCAACGCTTAGAGACAAAATTGGGCAAAGCAGCAGCTAGGAGGAAAGAAAAAAATTAACATAAAAAAGACACCTGATATATCTTAAGATATCTGAGATGGTGTTTTCCTCTCATTTTTTTATCAGCTAATGGGTTTAGCTTCCAGATTTTTTAGGTGTAGGGGTTTTAATCTCGAAAGATCTTGCACACACTGTATTTTTTTTCTGATGAAAGTAAGCCCCCCAAAGAAAGATGAAGTCATCCAAGAATTGCGGGCAGGACAGAGTTCATGTAACCTGACTTCAACCATGCAGAAGTGCTTAGTTTAGCAAACTCACCTACAATCTTCCTAATAATATTTACAGCTGCCATGAGGAGCTGATTCACCCACCTGCCTTTGAGTAGGATAAATGGCAACTAGAGGTACGTGGCTGTTCATCAGTGGACAGGCCAGGTACTGCCCAGGCAAGCAGCTTGGATGCACACACCAAAACAAACTGGTATGAAACAGATTCCACCTACAGTGCATAGTGTCAGTTACATAAACAATTGTGTACAGCTGTTGGGCTCTGGAGGTTGGTTTTTTTTAGAAGAAATAGAGTGAAAAATAAGGATCAAGACCTAATTTTCCTATCTTCAAGTCATATCCCTGGGGTGTAATATGTATGTATGTAATAAAGGAAGATTGAAATAGATAAGCACCACAAAAGATTATGACCACACCAACAAACCCACTGTAGGTTCCAATGTACTTTTTAACTTCTTCACTTGATTTCTTAATTTGAAGGAATTCACACCTATTAAAATAAAAAAAAAGATTCCAACAAAAACCAAACAGTATACTTAAGCATTAATTCCAATCAACATTCTGGAGGCAGGGTACCAGTTATTACAAGGTGTGTACTCAGGATTTTTCACAGCAGAAAGACAATGGAACAAAGGCAAAACTGTTTGGTGCCACCAGCGTTGTTCACGCAACGTAGGGACTGAGAAAATAATCAGCTGGCACTCGCTCAGTGAAAAGCCTGTGGAAAATCTCTGGAAAGCACGTAAAACAATATCTATAGAACAAATACAAGACTACAGGTAGCAGACATACTGTTCAGCTGTCAGAAATAAGGATCTGCTGAAGTCAATTGTCTGACAATGACAACCTTGGAACCAAAAATATGTTTGGGATTTGTTTGTTTGCTTTTCAGCACCACTGCTGAGGGGGGGAAAAAAAAAAAGGGATCAAGCCAGATAAACCTTTTTGTACCTATAGAAACGTTTCTAGGACAGCCAGAGGAAAACATTTAGCATGTTTTCTCTGAGGATCATCAACATCTTCCCGATTTCCCAGACGCCCACCCCAAGGAAAGCGCTGCACTGCATCTGTCTTGCCTGCATGTGGTTGCAAATACAAGATAAACTCATTTGTGTGTTTTACTTTCTCATGCTCCAGACACATGACTACACCACTCTCGTGTCATTGGTTCAAAACCTGTAGCTGTGAGAAGCCTGTTGGGAAGTGGAAGGAAAGCAAGCGTTCTCACCTTGCCCAAGCCCCCTTCGCTCCCTGTGGCAGCGCATTCCCCCGCCTCATGGTGCTGATGTTCAGCCTCAAACTTCTCGCCGCAGCAGTGTCCTCAGCCCCAGCACGGGACGTTCTTGTCTGTCTCTTCCCTCCACGCTTTATGCTTCAACTGCATCATGCGACAACTTCAGCAAGTAGATGGAATTTCTGCCAGTAACTCCATTGACTGACTCATCTTGTGGCAGTAAATCGGAAAACACAAGAGCTAAGCAGGTTGTAGCTTCCCACAAACTAGGAGGACTTAGAGGTCCAGTGAATCTGTCAGACTACAAGCGGAGGAAGCATTTCCTCCATGCTTCTCTAAATACACGGGCCACAGGCTGAAACACTGCCCTGGCAGCGATTTCTCAGGACCTCATTTGAACGGCTCATCCTATCCAATGAGAAAAGTGCCAAAGCACAAAAGCCAAACTGTTACTCTGACCACTCCACCATGGAGTACACGGCCACAGGTTTTCCACAGCTTCTACTTCCAAGAAGGTAATTTTGGTACCTCGCTAAATGGGAAAAGCCAGAACAGATGTAAAGTGTTTTAACAAAGCTTTTTTTCCACTAGGAAATGCTGACTTAGGAAGATGAAAATATTACCAGGGAACACCATTTCAGGACGCTGTCACCAATATCAGAATACCTCAAAGCCAAATGCTTAGGACGTTCCTTTGGCTTCCACTGGGTACTAGATCACACAAAACTCCACAATAATGTCCTTTTTCTGCTGTTTTTTTGGACACCCGTACAGCAAGGGGCACTGCAATCACCTGACAGCCTGAAGGGTTTACAGGGATTGTTTGACTCAGCACACAATGAAACACGGATGTTGCAACAGTGATTTTTCTGCCAACACAGCAGAATTACTGCATTCCAGCCAGCCTGCAGGCATAAATACAAAAAGCATAGAAGGGGCTATAACAAGAGAATTTCCGCATTTAAAGAACTTGAAAACTGCCTGTGAAAATTGAAAAGTAGCATGTAGCTTGTGTGTGGAGAGCATGAAGAACAGGGACAGGTGTTTGCTTTTTTCTCTGCTTGCACTCCTAAGATTGAGCGGTCAGGTGGGACGATTGCTGTTTCTCATGTGACAGCAAAGCTCACGATTTTGAAAACTGAGTCAGATCCACCAGTGGCTGAGTTGCTCTGCACATGTTACAGAAGATCATGGCAGAAGGCCAGATGTGAGGTACTACCTCAGACCCTGCACCATCACAACCTCCACCACCACAACCTCCTCTGGTGGAGCTGTGCGGCACATGACGTTCCCATGAGTTCCAACGGCTTCGCACGCTGTGAAAGGGGAGCGTGTCTTGTGTTTGTCCCAACTTCCATTCCTCAGCGGTCAGACAAGAACACCTGCCCAACTCTTCTCCCCCAACCTCACTGCTCTGTGGGCTCTGCCACAGAAAGAGATGACTTCCAGTTCTGGCAATTCCCTTTAGCCTCAGAATTAGAGTAGCATTGTTGTCTTCAATTTCGCAACCATCAAACTGTAGTGGAATTTCTTGTGGAGCAGAGGCGTGGTATCCCTTTAAAAGGTTTTGGACAACCCAGCTTAGGCCTAAACAAAGGCTCTGTCCTTGGAGCTGCCTTGGGACACGGGGAGGAGGAGGTTTTATCTGTTTTGTGAGAGCTTTGCGAGATGCTTGGCCGGAGGTGCTGGCCCCGGGGGGAGAAGGGGGGGCGAGAGCCGCCTGCATAGTGGAATGGCACTACCCAATAGAACGCTGGCGCGTGTGAACCTGTAACTGACCAACTCTGTGAAGGGGCAGGCGCGGGGACACTGCTGAACTGTATAGATTGAGCTGTCCGGAGCAATAAAAGAGGACGACTTGTAGCCATATTGGTGTCATGGTCGGTACTTGGGCGGTTCTCAGAAGGGACCCTTCTAGATCAAACAACAGTTTATTTAAAACCTCACTCCTGCAAATCCATTGCCTTTCAGTAACCTCACACTCCTACAGGAAACTTAAACCACACACCTACAGACACAGCAGTCACAGAATCCAGTTGCTTTGCGTTGTGCCATTAAAGCCTATAACGTGTCTTCAGCACATTTACAGTGGCTGTACTTGAGTTGCTTCACTGAAGGCCAAGTGAAATAGCCACAGTACTTGAAGTAAATACTTGAAATGTCCCTCAACTAATTGCTTAAGAGCGTATTTGTTGAATTCTTACATTAAAAAATATTTTGATCTATAGAACTCCACCATCCACCAAAAAAAAAAAAAAAGAGAGCTTATAACAACTGATGTATAAAATATATTTTCAGGGCTTCTTTTTTGAATAATGAATCAAAGCTTAATCACCACATTATCATAGAGTTTTATCACTTTCACATTTACAAATATACATGTTACTTACAATAACACTCAGAAAAATCCAGAGCCTTTTAGACAAGGACAAAGAAAATAAATCAGATATGGATAATTCAAGAATATATAAAATATATTCAAAGTAACAAAATCATTAATACATGAAGCAAAAATTAAAGTTCGTTTCCAAGCCAGTGTTCATCTTTCTGCAATAATCTAGATCCTTCTTGTTTTGAGGTGCCTCAAACAAAACAAACAAAATGGATTTACGCAAGAATGATCTACGTAGACAGAACAGCTTTGAAAGAGAGATGCCATCATACAGGCACAGGAGCAGGGTGCTTGTGAACACAGCCAGGACAGCAGTGCAGGGAATCGTGAATAAACAAATCGCATTCCACGCAAAATGCATTCTGACACACCTTACAGACGAAAACCTGTGGGGAAAAGATAGAAAATCGAGTCAAATTAGAAAAAGACTCTGTAGATCCTACATTGCCAACATCCCAGAAATCCAACCGAATCAGTTTCTAACAGCAGATGTGTCCCAAGGACCGAGAACAGGTCACGGCAGGTGCTTCCACACGGCCTAAGGGGGCGAAGCTGACTGATGCAATTCTCTAGGAAATCCCTTCCCACACTTCTATACACTTGGCTGTCTAAAGCACACGGCTCTAGAACAGAGAACACCAGTTCACCATGAGATAAATACACGTATTGTCAGGGTGTTTAGAAGACCACTCTAAAGGATCACCTCTGCCTCTGACACCCCTCAGTGCAAATTCCAATGCTGTCCAACGTACTCACATTTTGATCTTTCATTTCTCCCTGGCAGCCTTGACAATACCTAAAAAAGCAAAATTGTGTATTTTAACTGAAAAAAAGGTCAAGATTGTATAAAACACTGTTTAAAAAACATAGTAAAGTAGTAACAATTCATGGCAATTATTTCAGCTATTCAACTAAACACACAGGGTAACTGTTACTGGGAACTACAAGTATTTCTTAACTGCCAGAGGTGCCCCAAAACATTCAATAGTATCTCCAGTAGCAAAGAAGCTGCTGCCAGTTACTCTTACTTTTGTGACAAAGAAATTACAGGGTCTGCAAGTAGGCTCATGATCACAAACAAGATTTGCATACCGTTCCCCCTGATATTCTTCCAGAGGAATTTCCTGAAAGGTGTCCAAAGGAAACAAGTGATGGTAAGACCGAGCTAGGTGAGGTGCCGACACTAAAGTAAGACCTGTAAAGAAAGAGACATCAAAATTATTACAAGAGCAGACTTACTGAAAAGCTTTTCTGTATTAAACAAAACGAAAAGGAAAAAAGGATTTTTTTATTACTCAGTGTTTCAGAGCTTATAAGAAATATGCACCATGAAATTATTTGTTTGTTAGCTTCCATAATCCAAACCCGTAATCCTTTCCAGAATTACATCCACGTATAAAGAACAAGCCAATTTCTCAAATTTCTAATTAAAAGATGTAACTCACTCTTTACAACTGTGCATTGTAAACTATGCATTGTAAACTGTTCTTTGTAAACATACTTCTAAAGTTAGTCAGTTTTTCATCCTCACGCCACAAATAAACTGCAACCACGGAAGGTATTACTATTAAATCTAAACACACAACTCGTCTGTGGCCACGACAGTTCTGTTTTACATCACCAGTTACAAAGGTGCTCAACCACAGCTGCTGTAACGCTGCCACAGCCAGGCCACAGCCCTGTTCCAGCTAACAGAAGACTGCTGCTGTTGGCTGGGTGAGTTTTCTCCACAGCAGCTGGCACGTGTTCTGGATTTGTGCTGCAAACAGTGTTGGGATTATTCGGTGACTGCTGAGCAGTGCTTGTGCGGAGCCAGGGCCTTTTCTGCTCCTCACACCACCTGCCCAGCAAGGAGGCTGTGGCTGCATGAGAAGCTGGGAGGGGACACAGTTGGGACACCTGACCCCAGGGACATTCCAGACCATGTGACATCATGCTCAGCATATAAAGCTGGGGGAAGAAGGAAGGGGGCATGTTTGGAGTGATGGAGTTTGTCTTCCCAAGTCACCATTACACGGTGCAGCCCTGCTCTCCTGGAGATGGCTGAACACTCGCCTGCCCATGTGCCATGGGGACTGAAATCCTTGTTTTGTTTCACTTTATGTTCCCTATTAAACTGTCTTTATCTCAACCCACAAGTTTTCTCATTTTCATCGTTCCAGTTCTCCCTTCAATCCCCACAGGGGAAGAGCGAGCCAAGGGCTGTGTGGTGCTCAGATGCCAGCTGGGATTAAACCATGACAGCAGGTCAGCAGGGGCAAGAGCTGGCACAAACTTTTCCATTGCTCACTCACATGCTGTGCAAACTTTCGAGCTCTTGCTCTGCTGGCAGCTGCAGCTGGAGAATCTGTAGCTGACACAAAGGATTTCTCCAGTTACACTATTACCTTGCTGAAACAAAATTCACGCTAATACAAAAACCTTCATGTGAAAGTAGGACAAGATGACCCCAAACTAGAATTATTTCATCCTCATGACAAATACACACATCTTGGTAATACCCATCACATTTTAGTCATACGTCTGCAGAAGCTAAAAGGACGATGGCTGTTGCTCACACAGCGCAGTAAAAAAATGCTAATCCTCCCTCCTGCCTTCATTCACAGAGAGGGAGAGGCACCGCTGGTTGCACAGACCAGTAACATTCGCAAGATCGAATGGTTCCCATTCACAACTCTACAGCCTGTCACGTGTCACCGCGCAGCCTGCCCTTGAGTTCCACTGTGAAATCTTTCATCCACCCGCTCCCAGAGACGAGGGGGCACTTCTGTCCTTTTCCTCAAAGCACTTTTTACCCTCAAGGCCTTGAACCAAGGTGTATGAAACACTGGTGTGCTTGTTAAATCAGGATTCTTGAGGGAACTACGACCACTCACACGCGAATTAGCCTTCTTCCTCTCTTTGCTTTAGAGCTTTTGGTTTATAACGCTACACCAGAGAACACGACACAGCTGTACTGTGAGAGGTACAGTCCTGAAAGTCCCTTGTACAAAGCTGAAATCCAGGGACACAGGAACGCAGGCTTCTTACAGCAGAGCTGGCTTTTAATTCCCAAGTATACTTCAATTTCTCTACCCTTTAACTCCTTTATCAGTAGCTCTTAATTACTGCTCACCTTTTCTTGCTACTCACCACAGATTTTGCATTCCACAGGAAGCTCACAGTATTTCGCTCTGCACTGGGGACAGAAATACCCACCCAGTGTAAGACCCGGCTCACTGCTGTTTTCTAATTGCCTAGAGCAGAGCGAGACAATTTAATACCTAAGAGAGAACATCGTGATACTACCCAACCATAAATACTACAGAGTTCTCACAGCAAACAGTTTAAAAAGCTTCAGTAGCTTCCATGCAACAGTTCCACACGTAACATGTGAGAAAGCAGCTAACAAGGTGGGATTATCAGTAACCAAATTTTGGCAAAGAAACAGAACCAAGGTAACTCTTCCCACACATACAAGCCAACATATCTTAAAAAAAAAAAGTTATGAGAGATAACAGCACTAGCATTTCGACTTACACACACAAAAACGCTCTGTATTGATTTTACTGACTGTAATTCCATCAGTACGTATTCTTTCACACAGCAGACCCTGTTTCTTCTGAAAATTCAGACTTCCCTACCAACTCTGGAAACTGAGCACGGTGCTGCTGCTCCTTCACTGAGAAGAGCTCTGGCACACCACTCAAACAAGGCCTCTATCTTAAAACTTCCCTTTAAGGTCACATTAGTAAGTAGATAAAAAATACTTTATCCCAGATAGTTCCCTTCATCCTCATCATTATCTTTACAGTGATAAAAATACTTGAATCAAAATATGTAAGTAAAATTAGTAATAATTTACTTTAATATCCTGTAGGACCCTTGTGTTCTAATCACTGCATAAAACAACTAAAAGCTATTTGCCATCTTTGAAAAATTCTAAATGTAAATTTTAAAAAAGCATATTTAACAGTTAACTATGGCCTATACTGGTTGTGCAAATAGAAGTAACTACGGTGAAGTCACAAGACATTACTTATTATTCTTTTCACGTCATTTTACAATATTTTTACTGATAAGCAGATTTTCCAAATATGTCGAATTATTACTGAATTCTAATCAGAGCACTGAATTTTAATCAACACTACTTACGCCATGCTAAAGGATGGCTTTGCATCTTGATCAGACATAGAAGCGATCGTATGCTGAGGAAAACCTGAAGGAAAAAAAAACCAACCTGTAACACTGATTTAAAACACAGAAGTAATCTTTCAGTTCCTTATTTCACTGGAGAAGTTCAAAGAATATTCTAAACATTAAGGCCTATCTTCTGTTTGTTTGTTTATTATCAAAGACGTAGTAATACACCCTTATGAGGTATCAAAGTTTTCCTCAAAGTCTCTGCCTATATTCACCCACAGATCTCCTACTGTATTTCCTTCAACTAGAAAAAAATCTTTTGTAGACTTCATATTAATTTCAGTTCACTGGAACCCCACTGTTTAAGAACCGCTCAAAAGAAAATGATGCACAACTGTAGGAATGCAGAAAGAGTACTCCACCAATGTTCACTTGAATGATAGTTTCTAATGAAGAGGTCAATATTTTTATACATGGACACCAGGTGTACATTCACCTTCCACGTGCAGAATATGACATATGAGACTCTTATCACCTGATGGAGTTGGTAACAGACACCATTCTTTCTCACACATTTCTTACAGCTCATGTCAAGTGGGCAATTAATTGTTCCAGCTGCTGCTCAGGCTCTACCTATAACAAGTAAGTACCTTCAGTATTTAAATCTACATATAAAAATACATATATGCTTGTCTGTGAAAGTGGGTGGATGAAAGTGAGAAATGGCATTAGAGCTCCTGTTCTGGTGTAACTCCAGGCTCAAATTTATTGAGAACTACACCAGGAGAAAAGGTACCCAATACATCTGTTAAAACAACACTGCCACAGGGGTCCTAAAAAACGTGTGTTACACAGCCAAAGAGATGGCTCTTACAGGCAATTCAGCTTTTAATAGATGCTTTCTGCAAGGGAAAAAAAGAAATCCGAGGGAAAAAAAAAATCAGAAAGGGAGAAACAAAATAGTTTTTTTCAGCTTTCATTTCTAGAGTATTACATTTACACCAACTACTGCACAAGCAGGATCATTCCACTGTATTGTTCGCAACTGTAGCTGAGTAATTTTTATTTGTTTTAGTCTCTTGCTCTATTTAAAAGCTGACCACTCTGCAGGAACAACATAAAGACAACTGACATCTATCCAGTAAAATAAAAGTTAAAACAAAAAAACCCACCAATGTGCAATGTCCTTATGATGCTTCTAACTATCTGCATAGCTTTAACACACAAGTTTTGTGATGGGACTTTAACAAAACTGTGTCCTACCCATGCGAATAAGAGAGCACTCAGAACTGGAACTGGCAGGTGGAGGACTAACATGATGCATCAGCAGCTCCTTATAATGGCTTTCATCTAAAATAACATGGTATGTTCCTGTCACAAAGAAAGAAATGCATTACTCTCATATTAGAAGATAAAAATACAAACATATTATCCAAATGACAAGAAACAACTTAAATAAAAAAAATTAAAATTACACAACTCTATCCCTACAAACTAGCTCTGTTAATGCTACTGAAAATAAAAAGTTTTAAAGTTACTAACAACTTAAAGTTAGTAACACCAGAACGTTTGGTTAGATATGAAGGCTGATAGTTTACCAGTGTTGTAACTGATATTAGTATGTACATTAATTAAGTCCCACACCACATAGCTTTCTATGGCAAACTCCAGGTTTTAAAATATATGTACTTTTCTCTAAAGATGCATTAAATACTATGTACTTTGTAGATCTGGGAAACCCTTAGCATTTTATGCCATTATAAGAGAATATTTAAATATCTTTAAATCTTTAAATATCAAATGCTCTAAAGAGTATCTGATGAATTAGTTACTTATTTTCAACTTTAAACTCTTGTTAGTAGCATAACAACTAAACTCGAAATACGTACCACCGGTTTCTTGGGCAAGTACTGAACACACACGAACTTCAGCACTGAGGCCGATGACAGACACTCTGATCTTAACTGCTTTTAAACACTTCAAACAGAAAAAGAAAGCATACTCAAATTCATATGCAGAATAGAAAAGAGTAAAAATGTTCAAAGTTGTAAATAAAAATTAATTGGTGAGGACGCTGCCACTGTCTGGTTTCAGTCTCATGGGTTGGGTGCTCGATGCAGCAGTCAGAGTTCACTTCTGTACCTTTATCAGGTCGTAGATGTTGGCTGGATCACACGTCGTCAGGCTGCTGAAGACGACCAAAATCTCTCTGCTCGTGTGTCCCGGCATGTGCCTGGAGAAAGTGTACAGGTGATTTTACTTCTGCATGCTAATCTACTGGTGCGCTAATGTTTCCAAGGCCTTTAACAAAAGTCAGAAGAAAACATGATATGAAGCCCCCTACAAATTGGAAAACACGGTGGTAAGATCCTTCTCTGAATTTCACCTTCCAAAAGCCAAACCTTTACAGTGTCTAAAATACAATATTTGATTGTGTAGTTGGTATCTGACTGCTCGTTTTAATGCCTAAGTTACACCTGATCTGTGCTCTCACGGGCAAAATTCACTTTCAAACGAGCAACACTGCAGTAACCCTTCCTTAAAATAAAAATCCCTCATCAGCTTACAGGTCTTATTTCATTACTTTTAACTACTGTCTTTACGTTCTAACAATTTTTTATGACACTGACTGCTAGCTTTGTTCTGTCAGTGTTCCCAGTTGTATTATTCGTCAAAATACATTCCACAAATGTTCATCCCATCTCAACACCTCAAAGCAAAACAGTTTTTTATATCTACCCTACCTATAAATTTAGCCCAGGTTACTGTGATTAAATGCCAGTTCTTCTCTTGTTCCTCTATCATTACCAACCCCTAAGCCTGCCCTCTCTCACACCTTAGCCCTTTAGTAAAAGAACAATTGCAGGGTCTTCCATCATCATATCCACACACAACATAAACCCATGTACTTTGTTTTAAAACTGTAAAACTGTTGCTGTTTATATGCAGGATGCCTCTAAATAGAAGCACCTTGTGTTAGAAAATTAACTTCTGCAGTACTAGCATATTTAACTCCAAACAGCTTGTACTGTAAGAGGACATAAAACTGCCTTTTAAAAAGTTAGGTCAGCACAATGCAAGATGATACTTGTAAAAAAATACCATCTCTGCCCCTTCCAAAAATTCGAGATCAGCATTATACTGATTATGGAAAACACAGGAAAAAAAATCAAGAGCATATATAGACTAACTTTAAAGCCTGCATGGCCAAATTTAGGGAATTATACAGAGACGGCTCTCCACTGCAGGTCATATCCACTGCTTTCTTCAGAGCAGTTACGTGCTTCTTTGAGTTACCTGTAAGTGGAAAAAAAACACCACAATTCACCTGAAATGACACGCTGAAGGAATTGAGAGGTCCCTTCCAACCACTATCACTCTGAGATATAGATAATGAAGTGTACTTGTAAAACAACAGTTTTCGAACCATGGTTTCTGTTTCTCCTCTTGATCAGAACGTGGAAAACAATAAAACAATGTATTAACAGAAAGGCATTAACAGGCACTCAACTCCTAGAAACTTTAAGAAATCAACAAGTATAAAACCACTGTCTCCTATCATTAGGCACAACATAAGTGAAAAGTGTCTCACAAAGCATTTTGGCAAAAAGATTTTAGTTTTAGTTTCTGTTATCTCAAAGTACTCTTCAAGGATTGGTTGATCCTCCAATTCCTCAGTGAATTTGCTCCAGTTTTCCGTGCGTATAAAGAGAAAAAATTAAGACTTCATCTCCGAAGACACACAGATTGCTAGTGACAAAAGAACCAAAGAAAGCTCGCTTCTTAGCACCCAATCAGATCTCACAGAGCTCATAAAAACCCAAAAATAACAGAGCAAGGAATTAACTATGTGGGACACAAAACAGATTTCAGTTGCAACATGGATAAGACTTGATCACAAACAAAGACACAGTGACAATTCTAGACCAAAACAGATCAAAATAAAGATGCTGGTTTCAGATAACTTCTCTTTTAAATTGTCATGTTAACTCTACTTCACTGTCACCAGAGTGACCCTGGCAGAACTCATGTCAACGCAACAGATGAAAACATCTCCAATTAAAAACCACCCAACTACCTCCCTACCTGAAAGCTCTGTCATTTTCTCAGCTCTTTTACTCTTGGTTACAATTAAGCCAATCTGGAAAAGGGAAAAAAAACAGGCAAAAAGTTTTCTTAACAAGTTTAAAAATAAGTGGAGTTACATTTTTGCTATATTTTGCCTAATACTTCTTGTGGATCAGAATTAGCTTACAAGTTTTCTTACAACAAGCGCAACACAGCCTATGCATCAGTTAAGAGACATTCCTGTATTTCCAGTACTTTTGCCATAAGGTACAAAAAGAAACCCAAAATTCTGAATGCCTGGTAACAATATATAGTAAAATCTTTTGTGTTAGATTTTATTTTTAGGAAAAAGGGAGTAAGTGGGGTTTTATGTTCATCAGTTCAGGCAGAAGCAATAATTTCACCACACAGACGAGGAAGGAATGGGAATGAATACATCAGCTGAAAACAGTTTACTAGATAGTAAAACTAACTTATTTTAAAAAAGTTTTCAGTTACTTGTTTCTTGCATGGTTGGACATACCTGACTAATAGGATTTTGGTCAAAGTACTCTTCAACAAAATATTCCAATAACTATAAAGAAAAGTTAAGACGGTTAAACACAAAATACATTTTTGTTCCATGTGCATTAAATAGGTGGTATTCACAAAACATCCAGTATCATTAAAAAAACCCCAACAAACAGTTGGGGGGGGGGGGGGAAAAGAGGAGGGGAACGACTCCTTCCCTTCCATTCTCCTTTCACCATTCTTCTTCCTGTCTCACCAAAGCAATGCACATTTCAGAAACTTGCCAACCCTTATTTTATCCACTTCACATGCTGAAGTTCTAGATAATTGTTGGCTCAAATAGAGGTTTACAATACACCAAAAAGCATTAATCTGCACAAAATCATCAAAACCCAGGATCTCAATGCTGACTATACCACACAGCACAGGGTGCAGAGCTCAGGACCTCCAGAGCCTGAAGCTGTAATCCAATCAACACCCCTCTAGCATCATTCAAACCAGAATGCATCAAAACACAACAATAAAAAAAAATAATTCTAGACGTGGCACAAAAGCATCTTTGATCTCCTTTCGCCCCTTATTATGGGCAACACTTCAGCCTAATTTCCACATACTTTTCATAATGTGTCTTTCCATAGGATGTCACTACAAAGTGTTTTTACCGCGTGGAAGTACTCGCGCAATGCAGACTAATGTCACACAGATCCAACTGTTCAAAAAACAGGAAAATGACAGACTGGCAACAGACACAAGGGGAAAAGCAGGGACAAGAGGAGAGGCAAGTCTGTGCACGTAATCTGGTCACGTGAGACTGATGCTCTTTTAAATACAACATGAAATCAATTTAGAGAGTAACAGTGAATTAATAAGGAAAAACTTTCAGAGTACAAAAATACCTTCAACGTGCAGGTCAGTCTGTTCGGTTTTAAATCTTGGTCCTCCATCGTTCTTGATCCATCAACAACCACATAGAGGTGACGCATCTGCATTTTCACCATAAGTGAAAATCACTCTTACAGAACAGGTATTTCAATTAACTGTTCATTATTCCCTTTACTTAAAAAAGCAGCTACTTCCTCTCTCAAAGTGGAAAAATTCAGTATACTGAGCTATGCAATCAATAGTAACTGAAAGACTAATGCATTTTTTCCACTTTGAAAGAAAACTGGAAAAAATACCATCTTGAAAAACGCACACTGCTCTTTTCCTCTCACAGTAAAATATTCGGTTTACACCTTCACATCTTCATGCAAAGATCTCCATGTAAACTGATTTAAATTAGGCCCATTTTTCACATAAGGAAAAACCCCAGCAGTGTCTGGTATGTGACTGCTGTCGCCAAGCACACCCTGATACCACGAATGCGCCAAACCTCTGCCTCTGAGCACCCACGCTTCACACCCCACACCGTCAGCGAACAAAGAATGCATTAAATAAACAAAAAAGTCTGCCAGAAAATGCAAGCTTTGGTCTCAAGCACTCTTGTATCAGCAGAAGTGTACTTCAGATCAGGCCTATCGCCTCTAGTTGAGCAGTTCTGGACTCAGGATAGAGAAGGGTTGAGACATGAACGTACCATTCCCAGTCGCACTTGTCCATGGTGCTCATAGAGTCTGGTAAAACACACAAAGATTTAAGCAAATGAACGAATGGTTCCTAAAACAAAATTCCAGAACAAACGCCAAACTAGAGCTCTGGCAAATAAGAAGCGGTAACAAAATACACTTATTTACACTGGAAAACCCCCAGTTTGATTACAAACAGAATTCAAGACTCTCAGAAACCAAGTAAATAAAAACTATTTCTTACTAACTGGTTTAATGGAACTTTAAAATCTTATGGAAATTTGCGTATTTTAACATAACGTGCAATAAAACAAATCTAGATCTAGCATTTTTTTTTTAAATTTGAAATGCAAATCTGATGCCATCACACTAAACCATGATTTGTGCAGCTGCTCTGCTTCGCACCCGTGTTTCACCAGATCCAGTCTCACCTCTGGAGCCAGCACACACCTGTGACAGCCTGTGCACGTCCAGCCTTAGGGTTAAAGATAAATTTCACTATTCTTCCTGGCAGAATTAACAGGGAGCAGGCAAGAAACATCAATGGAGTCCTGAAGGAGTCGGGACACAAAGATAAATTGCAGGTGTGCTGCCATGGTTACTCACAGAATCATTAAGGTTGGGGAAAAAACCTCTAACACCATCAAGTCCAACCATCAAGCCAACAGGAACACGACACTTAACCATGTCCCCAAGTGCCCCATCTACACGTTTTCTGAACACCCCGAGGGATGGTGACTCCACCACTGCCCTGGGCAGCCTGTGCCAATGCCTCACCACTCTTTCCCTAATAGCCAATCCAAACCTTCCCTGGTGCAACTCGCGGACCCAGTTTCAGAATAATTAATTCCTTACAGGTGACCACACCAGTGCTGTCAGTAGGCAGGCCGCAACACACGGTACCTTTTCCTCTTTGCCTTGAAAAGAATGTCCTCGATGGTGGCTTTCAGCGATCCGGAGTCATCCTCCTTCAGGATTTCCCTGCGGAAACAGACCCGTTACTGACAGGAGCGACACTCTCCCGTCTGTCACCCGCAGGGCGGCCAGGACGGGGACGGCGGAGGCCCACCATGTCCTCTCGTAGCCGCCTTCCCAGCGCTTCGTCCGCTCGGGCTCCTCATCCATCTCCGCCAACGGCGCCTGGCTCTGCCGCTGCGGCCGCGACCACAGACGACCTCCCGACGGCACCGGCGGCCCCGGCCGGGGAGGTGCAGCTCCCGCCTGAGGTGCGGGCGAGGGGGCTGCGAGGAGGGCCCGGCCCGGCCCGGCTCGGAACAGACGGCGACCGGCAGCGCTGCGGAGAACTCGAACGGCGCCCCTGCCGCCCACGGCACCAGGCCCTGCCGGAAGTGCCCCCGCCCTGCCGGAAGTGCCCCCGCCCGCCGCCAAGGCCGGCCGCCGCCGGGGCCGCGACACAATCGTTCCGGGGAGCGGGGAGCGCTCGTAGTGATTTTGCTAATTAGCGGGCAGCAAACAGCCCCGCCTGAAAGTGCGCGGAAACAGTTGTAGATGCGAATCGCCCTTCACTGCTGGCGTGGCACAGATTGTAAAACTGCGTTACAGCGACTTCCTTTTGTCACCCGCTGGGGGTCTCCTGTCACCGGGGAGCGCAGAGTCAGGGGAAGGGGCAGCGGTTTAGAACTGAAACGGGGGGGGGGGGGGGGGGTGGTGTAGGTGGGACATTGGGCAGAAATTACCTGCCCCGAGGGCGGGGGGACCCTGGGACGGGTGGCCCAGGGCAGCTGTGGCCGCCCCTGCCCTGTACGGAACATCCCGATCCCGCTGCCAGAGGCCGGTGTCGCACATGCCCATCGCATTACAGAGAACAAACTGAGAGAAAAACAGGTTCTGCTTTACACTACGTGTAGTTTTGAAAAGGTTCAAATGTTGGCTTTCCCACAGCACCAGAGAAAAGGGGATGCACTGAAGTGTTCGAGTTTGAGATCCCGTCAGAGTTACGCAAAAACACAAACGGGAAAAAAATAGTTCCTGGTATTTTGACGTTACGTGATTTTTGTTCCTACTTAGATTATTGCTGCTTGGAACTATTTCATGTCACATCACTGGGAGCTTCCATTTCATCAGCAGCACACTCGGGATGAGCTCAACAGAGCCAGAGACAGTTTTAGGCAGTTTCTTTCTTTGTGGAGCGATCCTTACAGGACAGTGAAATTGTGCCCCAGCAGGTTTGTGACCTCTCGAATTCCAGGGAAGTTGCCAAGCATCCATTTCTAAGGGGTGCCACTCTGCATCCCAGTGAGACAACAAGGGAGAAAATATTTACACAGTAACAATAGGATTGGGAGAAAAAAACACTGCTTCTGCATCCTTCACCCAGCTGCGTTTATCAAGAGGAATTTATAAATATGGGCGAAACGAAGGAGAAATTAAATTAGCTTTCAGTTAAACCACATCCGGGAAAAATCTAAGGTATTTTGAATGAAAGCAATGAAAAATACTGAGGATAGGAAAAGGAGAATAGTTTAAGAAGTCAAGATTTGCTTCTAGGAGCTGAAATAAAATTGTAGTGTGATCTGCTGCCATTAGGTCACACGGCATCTTTTCCTGAAGAAAAAGCCCAATTTCTAAGATGTTGAAAATCGAAAAGTGGCTGCCAGCTGATAATTGCAACAGAAGAGAGAAATGGGATGTCTTTCAGAACAGGGATATTTTTTATTGTCAAGGCCAAGAATTTCAATGCTGGACAGGAACACAGGCTATACAATCATTTTGTAGATTATCATTGTCCAAATGCTTCAAATTTCATCACAATTCTGAGATTAATAAACTAAACACTGGATAGCTGATTCTAAATCAATTAGGTTTTTCATTGCTAGGTATTTTCAGCTGACATGCTGCCACAGGAGCTGGTCCACCCTACCACACGATACAAACTTTTGGTTACATTTACAAGGTGCTGCTTTCACTGCCCTGAAAAAACGTACACATCAGCAAAGGGTACGCAGATGTTCCCACAGATATCTTGATCAAGGATATCCAGCTATTTATCAAAGGGGGGGGGGGAAAAAAAGCACCCTTATATAGATTTATTCAAATCCAGTTTGAAAACTCTTGTATTCCTGGAAACCGTCAGTCTCTGGGACGCTTCCTGTTGCGGATCTCTGGAGCCAGACGTGCATTTCCTAAAAGTAAGGCTGAAAGATGAAAGATTTTGCATACCCTCAGTGTCTGAGGACCTACTAATGGTGCAGACTGTGTTTCTTCCGAACAAAACACCAGAGCCAGCTTCTGTTTAGCACTTTATAAACACCATTTGATCCCTGAACTTGGATTAATCTTCTTCTCCTGGTACTGATGCACTGCACAGAACTCCCTCTGAGAAAAAAAAAGAGAAACCTGGTTGTACAGCGAGAGGTCATTCAGATGGCAGGGAACTGGACAAGAACCTCTCCCAACAAAGAAAAATTTAACCAGTATACAGCACAACACACAAAAAATACTTGACCCAGCTCCTGTGTAAGGTGAAGAGGTTTCCTTTTTGTTGGAAAGGACAGAAACCTGAACTAGAGAGGGACACCTCTACAGATGGGAAGAACAAGGCACAGACAGCACTGATCGTCCTCTGACTGCAGACTGGTGAAAATATTTGTAAATAATGCATAGTTCTAAAACCCAAGTTTAAAAAAATAGTTTGCAACTATTTAGATACCTTACAAAATTTAGATATCTTGCAGGTAGACGAGACCATAGTCTTTCAAATGAAACGGTGCCGAGTTTTCAAACTCTCTCAGCATTCCCATGGTGTCCTGCGTTATTTACTTCATCCACCAAAACTCTCGGACTTAGTGGCTGATAAAATTGGAATGTCACCTGTATAAACACGGAACTAGGGTTGTGCTGTCAGGACTGCAGCGTGGATGACAAGGACACACACATCAGAAGGGAAGTCACTGCCAGAGAGAGGTACGTGGATGCATTTCCAGCGCTGAGGAACTGAGGTGGGACTGTCATCCCTGTCCTAAACTAGAAACAGCTTTCCTGATGTCTTGCCTTTAAATTAAGGCAAAAGTTGAAAACTTTCTTTTAAAGAAAAAATGATCGGTAACAAAAATTTGAAATATTCAGAGCACCTTCTTCTAACAAAATGCCTTTATAAGCAATAGAATAACATGGCTACACTGGTGGGTTGGTGTTTTGGGCTTTTTCTTTTTTTTCCTGCCCCCAAATTAAAATGTATTTCATAACAAACTGCAGTTGTAGAAAACTGTACAAAGAAACTATCTACCAATTTTAGTAACTAAAAAAAGTAAACAGAGATGTGAAAAAGGATTCAAAGAGAAAAATTACCGGCTTATGAAAACATCTGCATATATAAATTCATCCCCAAGATAAAATATAAAAATAGAAATTTAATTTGTGCAGATATGCTCTGGAAAGTATGTCTATCAAAACATTTTACCTGGCCTTACAAAAGAAACTAATAATTTATACTTTGAATGACAATTTTGCTGTACTGACTCTTCAAATTCATGAACATGCCCATGAACAGCTGCTGCCTACACAAACTTCCTGATGAAGTATAAAGTGTTTTGCCTTTAGGCCTGTGGGTGGCTACTACGATGACCCAGAAGAGCCAGCCCCACCCAGAAAGAACAGCTCAACTTTTCCTGGTATCACTAAGATGTCATCTACAAACAAGGTCTGGCATTGCTAGTGGCATTTCTGTGCACACTTCTGACATCGTCTTTAGAGCTGCTTTCTCTGGTGGGCTTTGCAAGTTGGCAAATACAGTATTTTCAAATGAAGTGTTCATATTTAAGAGGCCAGGCTGTGTACTGTCTGATAAAAGCAGAATGTTAGCTACACTCTCTTCATGTAAATTCTAAACTTATCAGGTAAGTTCATGACGTTGATTTAAGATTGGACCTGCATACAAAACCTACCAGTAACGTACAACATCTAAATAAGTGACGTGATTAAGCAATCCCCATAGTTGTACTGTTCCAAGAGTAAATAAATAGTTTAAAATATATGTATCAATTTAAAAAATAGAAAACAGTATCCACAAAGTGAAGGCGCAGCTAAGTTTCTACATTCCAATTCATAACTTTATCATAGTCCTGAATTCGTTGTTTTATGTGAGAAAGCTTATTCTTTAGATATTCACAGCGCTCCTTTTTCTCAAGAAATGCAGGATCCTGCCAAAAATACAAAAAAAAAAATTACATCAATACATTACACTTTCAGATTCTTCGAAGAACAGCCTATTATGAGTTATGTTATTGGTTAGGGACACTCTCCAGAAATACACTCTTTTTACCGGCCACGATTTCTTATCCCGTGCTTCCCCTTCCTTCATCAAAGGCTGGGAAAAGCGGTTCTGCTTTTAAACAGTGTGGTTACTTAGTAAACAGTGCAGATATAAAAATATAACTGATACCCTACTGCATTATTTACATTTTATAGGTCTGTTGGGATATGCTAAAAGAGGAGACATACTCTCAGAAGATGAAAATGTGGAACTGTTGGGGTTTTTTTTGTTGTGCTCCCGCACCCCTCCCCCCCCAAGTCTGGCTCATGAAATCAAAATCTCAAAACAGGTTGCTGGCATTAATAGAGTGGGTTGTGTCCTAATTTAGCCAAAGGTTTAAAAGCTGAAATATACATTACCCAGTAGTAGCTAGAGGTGCCATGAGCTAGTGAATGGCAGCCAGTGTCAGGTATGTTGGCTACTTACGCTCATTATATTCACCAGCAATGTAAAGCTGAGAACACTCACATTTTTCTTCTTCTTGTACTCTTGTAGAACTTTTGATATCCTTTCCTGTTCCTAAGGAGAGAGACCACACATTTTTAAATACTTTGTGAGTGTGCTCCGTATCTTCATGTAAATTCAACAGAATACTCATCAGAAGTAAAATCCTCATTTGATTAATGCATTCCAGTCATAATATTTTATTTGTAAATTGTGTGTTTGAGAAATAGTGAAAATACATTAACTATAACTAATTCAAACTTGAAAGCTACTAGCATTAAAAAGCCCCCAAATCCTCAAAACTAAACACACCAGAAAAGCATGTATACAACTAATTGCAACTTGGTAACCTTGACTGATGACCAAACAAGAAATGAAGCATTTGGGGAAACACTCTCTCCCACCAGCATGACAAGACACCGTGCCCCAGCTACAGACAGTCACCAACTGCCTGACACCACCCTGATTTTCATGAGCCCACCTCACAGGTACTTACATAAAGGCTTTCAGGATGGTGAGGGAGCTGTCTCAGCAGTGCATCTAGCTCATCAAACTTCTTTAATACAGCATGAACTTCCACAGACAGTTCTTTATACTCAGCAAACTGATCGTTGAACACTGCTTTGTACCGGTCTCGCATTTCATTTGTTTGAATTGCTGGGTATTTCCTTAATTAAAAAAAAAAAACAAACAACACATAAAGACATTCAAGGACTAGTTTTAGAGATAGGACTTCAACAAACACATGGACCCTTCACCTTGATAATGTATTTCTGTATTATTTCCTAATCTCATAACCTGCTGAAATTTGTATGTATGTAGAGCATCAGAATCACAGAGTCATTCCGGCTGGAAAAGACCTCCAGGGGTCACCTGCTCCAACCCCTCTGCTCAAGCAGGGACACCTGGGAGTTGGTTGCCCAATACCACGTCCAGGAGGCTTCCGAATATTGCTGAGTATGAAGGCTCTCTAATCTCTCTGGGTAACTTGTGCTAACCATCCCAGTGAAGAAGATTTTCCTAATACTTATGTGGAACCTTCTGTGGTTCGGCTTGTGCCCTCATCTATTGCAAATAATATAAAAATTAATTTATGATCTCATACTTCACCATGGAAAGGCCTTCCCTTTCAAAGTGAACATGTTAGAGATCTAGCATTTAGAAAGTGCGTCATCATTTTCCAGGGGCTAAAGAGACAAATAATTTCCAATGCATTGGTTTTTTTTTTTCTAAGTTGTGTGGTGGTCTTCTGTTATTTTGGCAGTTATTGTACTTGCTAGATTATAACACAAAGCAGTGTTTGAGGCCTGAGTGTTTTTGTTTATATTTCAGATTCCTTCTTTATATTACTGGTTCTATGCCATTATTACAAGACACCAACCTCTCTATTTCAACATTAACTTAATAAATAATTATGAATTCCCACAGCACATGCATGGCAGAGAAAGTGTGAGTGTATACATGAGAAAGGCTGAGTGAAAACAATCATTCGAGTGTTCTCCATTAAGTTGGTTGACCAAAGCTGGCCACTTACACCAAGTAGTCTGGCATCACGATCGGTTTAGGAATGTGGCCTGCAGGGATGTGACCATTCAGGAGTTCTGGTTTTCTTTCCACTGTTTTAAGCTGCCTGTATGTCACCTCTTCTCTTGGTCTGTCATCATTTCCATACTGTTGTAAAAGCTAAAAAAAAAAATCCCATAAAACAGCTCTTAATGAAGTCAGTTTTACTTCAAATGCAATATATATATATTTCACAAAAAACCCAACTCACTTGAAAACAGAGATACAAGCGTTAAGCACCAGTAAAAGCAAAACACAGGTATTTCTTACAACCATTACTGTTATTAGAAAACTAGTAAAGAGTTATAGTGATGTTTCTCACACAGTATCCCATCTTCAGTTTGTCCCGACAGTGGTACCAGGGACAGATGAAAACTTCCCAGGACTTGGAAACATTTGTGCTGTATGGCTTAAAAATTTAGTTTAGGGAACTTTTCTTGGTTATCTATCTAATTTGCAAATGTACAGGAATCACTCAGTTCTCTGGAGCTCCCTTTTCCCCTTTTTTTCTATCGCACAATTTATCCCTCAATCCAGAAACAAAAGCACACGGAATCTTAGGACACATACAACAGGATCTTCATCTAGTACTGAGGCAACAGGTGGTCGGAAATTCACGGTGTCCAAGAGGAGAAGTTTAAGACAGAAATAAATACACCACGAATTCTCTGGGAATCGTCAACATCTGCTGTTGAGGTTCTACACAACCTTTGCAGTGTGTGCAACTGCATCTGTCAGCAGCAGAAGCTCAAAATTGCTGATCCTTCAAAATGTGCATGGAGTTCTTTGGAGCGTTCCTGGGAGACACAGGAGCCAGCTCAGCTCGCAGAGCGCCCGCTGCCGCGCTCCCAGCGCTGCCCTCCCACCGGAGCAGCAGCCAGGGCCAGTGAGACCCTCCAAAACCTGCATCACGTCAGACAAGCTGCTGCTACAGCCACATCTGCCACACACAGTGCTAAACACTGCAGAACTTTTCACTTCATAAAAAGGATTCATGACATTGATGGTAAATTTTATGACGTAGGCTAAAGAGTGGTAATTTCTTTGGAGGCTTCTTCTGAATTTTCTGGGTAGGAGAATGTTTTCTGAACTACATTAAAGAATTAAATCTCATCTCTTCCAAGCCAAATATGAAGATCAATAGATAGGTCAATCAAAATAGTCACAAGAGAAAGAACAACCGTATGAAAACACCAGTAATCAGAAAAATAAATTCCCATTTCCTACCTTGTTTTCTGGACAAGAGGACTGTGTTTTCATCTACCAAAAAAATTGAAAGAACAGTAAGTTTTATTTTCAGCAAAAATACTATGCAAATCTTGAAATCTGACCTTTTTCAAAACAATGCTCTACAGAGAATTACATTTATACTTAAGTATGAAGAACCCTAGCATAGGCAATATTTCCAAACTTCAAATTAATTCAAGGACTGCTTAAGAACGTTGGAATGACAACAACCACCCGAAGCCCCGAGTGAGAGACAGGATCTCCCAGAGTAGGGCTGCGAGGAACAGCTTGCAGGAAATACTCCATCTGCTTCCCCGTCTCCTTTATTATTTCACATTCCAGCCCATGTTAACTCTGTGATGCTCTGCGGCCCAACCCATTGCCTGGAAAACACAACAACGTGCTGACCGGCAGCTCAGCCAGCAGCTGTTCTGCACAGCGCTCCTCATCTGCAGTATCAAAGCTTCTATCTATAAATATTAAGTTACTGGCATAAAAGGACACGAGTAGTAATCTGTACAGTTCCAGCAATTGCCTCACTCTTGCAGGACACATTGAAAGTTCATTAAAAAACTTTTATTGAATTGCTGCAAAGTGCTCTTCGAAAGAGGAGTCTCAGTTTTACGAAAGACAGTGCAGTGGAAACCAGCGCTCAGTGAACAATGCTGCAAATCATCCTGCAGTAACTGAGCAGAAGAAATGCAGCTCTAAACTCACTCTCTCCTACTTAAAATCTCTTAAGCCTAACTTAAGGAGGGGCCACGATTTATGTAGGCTTCGCATACACATCAATATTTATGCTATATTAAGTTTTACCTATTTTTAAAGTGGGTTTTTTTGGTGGTGGTTTGTATGAAGGAGGTTTTACAGAAATGACTTTGAACTGTCTAGTTGAGAGTGATTAAGTCTGTCCTGTGACAGTTTATCATTAACCAGGCGAGTACAGAACGCTCCTATCACGGACAAAGCCTGCAGCAATGCAAAATACTTGATGTGAAAAAGATGAAATTGATTGAAACCCGAGACTCCAAAATGCAGGCAGTTACTACTATTATTTCTTGATAACTGTTGTAAGGGAAGCTGAAAGGACATAAAGAAGTAGTTTGGAGCGCTGGCTGCCAAGTAAAAATCAGTATTTCATGCTTTTATGGTCATTCACTAGAGGAGTTGACAGGCTGAAAGCGCAGTATCCAAATAAGCGCTTTAGGCCCAACCCTGCTGCGCCATTGAACTACTACATCGTTAACTTCTTCCTTTGTTTGGAAAACGAGTGGCAGGAAGTGGCTCCTCACCTGAGCAGGAACAGAGGGAGAATAGTACCAGCTCCTGCCCAAAGTGAGCTTTAAAAAAAAAAAGGAAAAAAGAAAAAAGCCCAAGAATTTGGACCAGATGTTTTAAAAACACCTTTCATTTGGTGATTTCAAAGGCTGTTAAGACTGGTGGAAGTTCACTCACACAAAGCTGTGGACCTGCTGTGAGAAGACACCAGGTTGTGACTGTCCTGGGCGCGGAAAGGTGTCACAACTGCTGTGCCGCACAGGCCAACCAGCGGGTGCAAAATGCTGCCCTGTGACTCACCTCCTGCTCCACCAACTCCCTGTGCCTCCTGGCTGTTTCGTGCCTCCACAGCTTCAGGGAAACCACCGCGCTCAGGAGATAGACGATCACCGCGACAAACAGGAAGATGATGGCAGCCGTCTGACCCCCCTCCACACGGCAAAAAGACGCGTTGATCGGCGTCTTGAAGAGCGGGTAAGAGCAGAGCCCGCCGCGGTTGGTGTCGTTGACGTACACGATGGCAGCCGACATGTACAGCAGGAACAGGGCCACGTTGATCCCGAACTCGGTCAGCGGCCACCAGTTGGAGTCCAGGAGGATGGTGCGGTAGTACAGGGACATGCCCAGCGCCAGCAGCACCATCGTCACCACCCACGCCGTGCCCGCCGCCACCAGCACGAAGGGCGTCTTGGGCCCGCTGTAGCTGTAGCTGCCGTAGGCACTGCCGTAGGCGCTGCCGTACCCGTAGGGCTGCCCGTAGCCGAACATGTTGTACCACTCGTTGTCCTTGTGCACGTAGGCCGTGACGCAGGCGAAGACGGCGGCTCCCAGCAGCAGCTCTACGGCGCCGAGGAGCCGCAGGAGCCCGGCCCAGGACCTCATGTAGCCGTAGCGCCGGCGGCAGGCCTCCTCCCGCTCGCTGTACGTGCGCCCGCTGCCGGCCCGCCGCTCCAGCGAGGACAGCGGCTCCGAGGGCAGCATGGCCTCGGCCTCCTTCCGCCAGCTCCCGCCCCAGCCCCCGGCGTACGGATCCTCGCAGGAGCCGGGCACCGACCGCGGAGGGGCCGGGGAGGGCGGCGGCGAGCACTCGACCCCATCCGGCACGTACCTGACGCCGGAGGCCGCGCTGCGCCAACCGGAGCCCCGCCGGCCTCTGCCCCTGAAAAAGTTCTTCCACGAGTCCGGGATGAAGCGCCGCACCGGCTTCAGCTCCGCCGGGCCGCTCGGCGCGGGGCTGCGCTCCCCGGCACGGGGCTCTGGGCCCAGGGGGGGCTGCAGGGGCAGCGGCGGCAGCGGCGCGGCGGAGGCGGCCCCGGGGGGCGGCGGGCACCGGCCGGGCTGCCCGGCCTCCGCGCCGCCGCTCCTCCGCGACATGCTCAGCGCCCGGCCCGGCCGCCCGGCGCTGCCCGGGCGGTAGCAGGAGGAGGAAGAGGAGGCCGCCTCGTCCGAAGGGCGGAGGGGAAGGGGCGTTGGGCTCCGCGCCCGCCCCTGCGCCCGCCCCGCCCCGGCGGCCTCACCGGCGGCCTCACCTGCGGCCTCACCTGCGAGCGGCTCCGCAGTGCCACATCCCCCCCAGACCCCGCGGGAAGTGACGGAGACGTTGTCTGAAGAGGAGTGTAGAGCGTTCGATTTACAAATCGTCAACGTCTTAAAACATTTCTTCCTCATGTGTCATGTTCACGGCCGAGCGTGAAGCGGCGGGAATGCTGCAGGGGCCTGGCTTACACCAGCAGCACAGGATGTCAGATGTTTTCACCCGCACAGCTCGGTCTCTTTTTTTCCAGGAGGTTAAAACTTCTGAACAGGGTACTCGCATTTTACTAAAACCGGCAGGTGCTCCTGATGTATGAAATGTGGACTCCACAAACTCTGCTGATGCAGAGCAAACAAAGACATGGTCCGGGTGACGCTGCCTGTCTGCAGCCTCTTTCCAAGTCTACTAACTGCTTGTCACCTCTTTCTATAGATGTGGGTAGCTCTTATGGCTCGAGCCAGGCAGGGAACAGCTCGTGACTCTGCTCAGCCCGGGTTTGACCCTGCTTAGCTGAGGGAAGCCAAAGAAGCTGCTTCTGATGCTGCTGCCCTTCCCACCCACCACGCAGCTGAACTCTCTTCAGCAATGGCCTTTGCAGCACATGAATCTGTTCTGGGCAGTGAATGACTGATGCCTCATTCCAGTCACTTTCCTACTCCTCGTTCATTTTCATCAGAGAGCACTTGGTCAGGCGGAGGCACATTCCCACTCTCTTGGCTACAAGTGAGAGGATCCTTCCCATCCATCTGTGTTCCTCTTACTCTTCTCCACCTGTACGGCCACCTCCACAGCTCACATCAGCAGCTAACAAATAAGCCTGGCATGTCAGGATCTTCATCAATAAGGATTTCAACTCTAACCTGTTTTCCTGTTTTGAGCTAAACAGAGCCAATTCAGTACAGTGATTTTACTTCTCAGCTCAGTCCCCTCCAAGAGGCTGCACTTTCTGAAGTTCGCAGCATGTTTTTACAGACACTGCCTGCTACCAGCAGGGATAACACCTGGTGTTTGCAGTCACTGCCTGGGACTGGGATGCAGAGAGGCTCTTGCTGATACTTGCTCCTGTAGTGACCAAGGTCACTGCTGGCTCTTGTGTGCCACGCTGGAGGTACCAGGTAGTGAGAGGGATCACAAGAAGTAAAAGACGGCACCTCCGTGAGTTACAGACAGTACAGGTGACCAATAAGAGTGTTCCATTCCATCTACGTCATATTCAGTATAAGGCTGAGGGATCACAGAATCACACAGAATCACAGAGTGTTAGGGGTTGGAAGGGACCTCAGAGATCATCTAGTCCAACCCTCTGCCAGAGCAGGACCAAAGGATCGTAAGGGTTAAGCTCTCTTCTTCAGTGACTGAGGGGGACTCCACCCAGTCTTCTGCCTTTGATCTGCATCCCAGGTTCCCTAATCCAGCCCCTGTACCCAGCTCCCCTCTGCCACTGAGCCTGGGGCTGCCGCAGTGCCGCCTGCTCTGCAGCATCAGTGAACATTGCTGTCAGAGGGCGAGTTGGGTTCAATGTCGGTTTTATACACATATATGCATGTAGTGATGATAATAATTGTTATTATCATTAAATTTTTATTTTAAAAATTTATTAATGTATTTTTATTTATTATAATTTATTATAATTATTTCATTGAAGCAGATTAGTTTTCCAATCTGTGAGTCTCACTGCCTCATTCCCTCTCCCGTCCTGTTTGGGGAGGGAAAGGGGTTGGGGCTGTCAGCGTTCAGCACCAGGGCCAGCCCTAATCCTTGACACCTGTGAAATTATTATAACAATGGTAAGCTACCATGGCAAACAACCCCCACATTTCCTGCTCTCTCAACACTCAAACTGCAGCAGAAGAGGCTGGTTACACGCTATGCAAACTTCCTCACTTCACTGATGCTTAATAGCTTTTGAATTTTTGGGAGGTAATAACCACCATTAATTTAACCACCGTCTGTTCACCACCATTGATTCAAGCTGTACACATTCTTTCCTTACACATCCACTGTCAGCACGACAGTTTCACGGTTCTGTACACATCTTGCAGTTACAGGTATTGTAAATTTATGGACATTTTGGCTTAGACTAGTGTGGTGGCTGGACCTTGGATGACAATTGTACTCTCATTTCAGTCTTTTTGTTTGCAAAACCAAAGATGTTTTCCAGATTGCGTGTGAGACAAACAAATCTGTGCCTAGGTCAGAGAGCTAGTAGGGGATACAATGGAAGAGAAAGATAAACAAGATCACAGTTAGCGTGTGGCTACTAACACTGTAATTCTAAGCAGGCTTGAAGTGAAAAGAAGTTTTAAGAGCCACAATATAATATTATAAGGCTGCAAGAGGGGGAAAATGTCACGGTACAGATATACACTAAAGATGTATCTGTGTGAAAGGATTCCTTTCCTTGAATTATTAAGGAGAAGGTGTTCCTAAAGAAAGTACATATCAAGTTTGCCTCCCAAAAAGACTTTTCAATGGTAGCTTCCTGATATCTTGGATAAAAGTAATCTGAGCTGAGAAAAATAATTGCCAGTGTTGTACTATGTTGATCACAATGTACCTGGAATTAAAGACACTGGGAAATAAATAGTTTGCATGTTTAGTGAAGTGTTCCTGTATATATTTGCATTATTCTGGACACCAAAACAGTTTGTATACATTTGAAGTGTTTCTCACATTGCCGTAAAGTATTTACAAATTGCTTCCACGGAACAGTAAGTCCTTACTGTCCATCAATTGTGTATTTATTGTGTAGAGTTACTATATAGCCTGCAAAATTAATTAATCCAGTTGGTAAAGCCTTAATTAAGACATAAAGCCTGTTATTAGAAGTTATTAACATGACACAGGTGATGTACCTGTCTGAACAGTGATTTCTGAGTTATGTGCTGTACCCAGTAACCACTCGCTACTGGATTGCCTCATGGTAGCACAAATTTTTTAGTTTATTTGGAAAAGGCTTTTCAAAGCCCTTTGAGTCTGTTGATGTTATTTTGCAGGGATCAGTGAGCGATATGTACAGTCTATGTAGTAAGAAATACGGTACAGTCAATGGGATTTCCAAAAGGCGTCTCACCCAAGTCCCCCGGAGGCTTTTAAAAGAAACCTTAAGCCTCTAAAGAAACCTTAAGATGAAAAGACCAGTTTAAGAATAAAGTCTGATAAATAATTAACAGATAAGCAGTGAGGGAGGGAAGCATGAGGTAGCGGTTAACTCCTTCAGTGCCGAGGAGGAAAGTTGCCCGAGCAGCTCTGCCCAAAGCTGGGCTGGGACCTGGGCTGGCCCGCGCAGTCCTCAGGTGACCCTGGGACAGTGAGATGAGCAGCTCTGTGGGTGATGCTGAGTGAGCTGGGCTGGTAAGGGTGCGGGGTGTCAGGAGAATTGTACCAGTGTTGTGTGTGTGACACTGAGTGACAGTGCAATAACGTGATGAAATTCAGTGTACCTGCAATGCATACAGTGAAAAAAAGGGAAGAAGGATTTAAAATAGCGCAGCATGAGGACCCTGACTGACGTGTTTATAAATCGTCACATGTGCCTCGCTTCTGTCAAGACAGACACTTGTGTAGTTATTTCAGTTAAGTAAGTTTTAACGGTGCTACTGATGGTGTTTCAAGCCCAACAGGAGAGCTGGAACCTTGGCTCTGTGACGAGGAACAGTCGCGTGTCCTCTCTATGCGTGTGCTGTGTGTGCTGGCTTTTTCTACTAAAGCACAAAGATAGATAATATTCACATTTTGTGTTACAAACCCGCATCGTTATGCTTACAGATTAACAGAAGTTACAGTACCCAAGTGCGAGAGTCACTGTTCTTGGGTTGGTTTCTCTCTGGATTTGCTGACACGGCGAGATAGAGCAACAGCTCTCTCTGGTGGTGACAGAATCTGGAAAAGGGATTTTGCAGCGAGGCATTTCTCTTCACGCCACAGGAGTTGGAGGGTGGGGAGGAAGCAAAGCACCAGTAAAAAACCTGCTAAGGTGTAACTAATGTGTATATTCTATACCCTAAGAAGCATCGTGGTGACTTAATGACGGCTGCTCACGAGCTGCTGAAGAACGACACCAGAAGAGATCACAAGCTGGAGCTGACACATTCAGATCATAAAAATGGTGAATTCCCTCATTTTTGCCTTCACTGGATATTGAAGGTTCCTGCCAATTTTTGTTCTTTGATTATCGATTTCACCACCAATGCAGACCGATATTTTTTTTTTTTTTTTGCCAGACTCGTCAGGATCACTGATTAAAGTGTAAAATATTGCACAGAGCTTTTCTATCCCATGAACGACCTATTTCTGACAACTTCATAAGCCATATCAGCAGTAATTTATTAAACTTAGATGGCACATTAGAGTAGTTTAATCTGCACAAACTTAAACTTACTTTTAGGGGTACTTTGTGGTATTTCAGCACTAATTTTGTCCCCATGAACGTTGGATCAAAACCCTCCTGGAAGTATGGAGAGACAGTAACTTGGGCATAGAAAGCAGACTTTGTCAGAGTCTAATTATTTATTTTTTGGGCACAGAGTGGGTTGAGAGCAGCCCTGAAGAGAAGGACTTGGGGGTGTTGGTAGATGAGAAGCTCAACCTGAACTGGCAGGGTACTCCCACAGCCCAGAAGGCCAACCCAGTCCTGGGCTGCATCGAGAGGCACAGCAGGGCAGGAGGGCAGGAGAGCGGATTCTCCCCCTTTGCTCTGCTCTTGTGAGACCCCACCTCGAATGCTGCATCCAGTTCTGGTGTCCCCACTGTAAGAGGGACATGGATCTGTTGGAACGAGTCCAGAGGAGGCCACAAAGATGATCCAGGGGCTGGAGCACCTCTGCTACGAGGACAGGCTGCGGGAGCTGGGATTGTTCAGCCTGGGGAAGAGAAACTTCCCTGAAGGGAACCTGCAGGTGAGCGACTTTTGACAAGAGTGTCCAGCTGTAGGACAAGGGGAAATGGGTTTAAACTGAAAGAGAACAGGTTTAGACTAAACCAGAGCCTGAGCCTAAGACTAAGCCTAACCCTAAATTGAACCCTAAACCTAAGCCTAAGCCTAAATGTATGCCTAGGTCTAAAACTAAGACTTAGCCTAAACCTAACCCTAATCCTAAAACTAAGCCTAATCTTTAGCCTAAACCTACATATAAGCTTAAATCTAAGGCTAAACCAAACCTAAACCAGTGTAAGACTAAGCTTAAGCCTAAGCCTAAATCTAAATATAAGGCAAAGCCTCAGCCTAAACCTAAAGCCTTAGCCTAAGCCTAAACCAAAGCCTAAACCAAAGCCTAAGCCTAAGACTATGGCTAAGCCTAAGCATAAGCCTAAACCTAAACTTAAGACTAAACCAAAAGCTAAGTCTAAGCTGAATCGAAACCTAATCCAAAGCCTAAGCATAAGCCTAAACCTAAAAGAAAGCCTAAACCTAAGCCTAAAACTAAGCCTAAGCCTAAACCTAAGGCTAAACCTATGCCTATAACAAAGCCTAAGCCCAAGCCTGAAGGGTAGCCTTAATGTAAGACTAAGTCTTAGCCTGAGCCTAAGCCTAAACCTAAGCCCAAGCCTGAGCCTAAGGCTAAACCTAAACCTAATTCTAACCCTAACCCTTATGCTAATGCTAAATCTAAACCTATGCCTAAGCCTAAACCAAACCTAAAACTAAGCCTAAGATTTAGCCTGAGCCTAAGGGTAAACCTAATCCTAAACTAAAACCTAAGCCTAAACCTAAGACTAAATCTAAGCCAAAATAGCCCTAGCCCAGTCCTATGCCTAAACCTAGGCCTAAGGCTAAGTGTAAGCCTAAGACTAGGTCTAAGCCTAAGACTAAAACTAAACCTAAACCCAAGCCTAAACCTGATCCTAACCCTGACAGTAAGACTAAGCCTTAACCTAAACCTTAGATTAAGGCTAAACCTAAATTTAAAACTAAGGCTAAGCCTAAACCTATGCCTAAGCCTAAAATTTATCCTAACCCTAAACCTAAACCTAAGCCTTCCCAAAATCCACTCCCCCCGCCCCTCCCCGTGGCCCCGCCTCTTCTCACCCTACTGGCCAGCAGGCCGCAGAGGCTGGCCTGGAAGTTGAGCAGGTGGGCGTGGTGCCACCAAGGCTCCGCCCACCCTGGCCCCAGCGCTGCTGCCCAATCCAGCCCCCCCGGCAGTGCCCTGAACTGCTCCTCATGCTGCCGCAGCTGCAACCCCATTGGCTGCGACCAGGGTGAGGTGTGCGGACAAGCCTGGAAAGGGCCCCTCAAGCCACACCCACGTATGCCCCGCCCACTATGAAGCCCCACCCCCTTAAAATGGGGTTAAGGGGGCGTTGGCCATGCCCACCAGCGCTAAGCCACACCCACAGGGGGAAGGACATGCCCCCGGGGTTGGTTATGCCCCTTAAGAGTTGGCCACGCCCCCTCAGAGTGCGGCCATGCCCCCTTAAAACAGACTAAATGGAGGGTTTAAGGGGGGTTGGCCCCGCCCCAAGCACTAAGCCCTGCCCCTAACACCATGACCACGCCCCCGAGCCCGGACACGCCCTTAGGGTTAGGCCACGCCCACTAAGTGTTGGTCACGCCCCCTTAGAGTGTGACCACGCCCCTTCAAAGTGGAGTAAAGGGAAGGTTATAAAGGGCCAAAGGATGTTGGCCACGCCCCCTAAGCAGCAAGCCCCGCCCCTAACAGCATGGCCACGGCCCCAGGGGTTGGCCAAGCCCCCCCCGGGATAAGCCATGCCCCTCTGGGGTATGACACGCCCCCTCAGAGTGTGGCCACGCCCCATTAGAATAAAGGGGTTTTAAAAGGAGGTTGGCCCCGCCCCCAAGAGCCAAGGCCCTCTCCCGCAACTTGGCCACGCCCCCATGTCATAACCACACCCGCAGGTTCGGCCACGCCCCCCCGGCATGTGGCCGCCCCCCTCCTCAATTGGCCCCGCCCCCTGAAACACCCGTCGGGGGCCTCGGTGGGATTTTTTTAGCAGCTCTGCCCCCCTTGTGCTGTGATTGGCCGGAGGATGAAGCCCCTCCCCCTCCCCCCATGGCGAGTCCCCATTGGCCGATTTATGGTGCTGCATAGATCACGCAGCCACATAGATCCTGCCCCATAGATCCTGCCCCAATGCCATTTTCTTCCCCCATACCCCCCCTTCCCCCCTCCCCCTGCCCCACATCCACCCCCTCTGCTCCATAGATTCCTCCCCACTGCATAGATCCCCCCTGCCCCACATCCTGCCCCATAGATCCCCCTAAACCCTCACAAAACCTTGTTTAATTCGCCAAATCCCCCTTTTACCACCCAAATTCCCCTTTATCCCCCCCAACTCATTTATAAGGGGGTTTTACCCATTTTTGAGGGGTTTTCGTCCATTTCTGAGGGATTTTCAGCCATTTTTTAAGTGGTTTTCACCCATTTTTGAGGGTTTTATACCAATTTTGAAGGGTTTTTTTTCCCCCACTTTTAAGGTCTTTTGACCCACTTTTGAGGACTTTTTAGCCATTTTTGAGGGGTTTTAACCTATTTTAAAGGCTTTTTTTGCCAATGTTTGAGGGGCTTTTACCCATTTCTGAAGAGTTTTCACCCATTTTTGATTTTTTTTTCCCCATTTTAAGGGGTTTTAACATATTTTAAGGGCTTTCCCCACATTTTTTAAGAAGTTTTTAGCCGTTTTAAAGGGGGTTTCACCCATTTCTGAGGTTTTTTTTCCACATTTTTTACCATAGATGAGGGCTGAGAGCCATAGATGTGGGCTGGGAGCCATAGATGGGGGGCTGGGACCTATAAATGGGGAGCTGGGACTCATAGATATGAGGCTGGGACTCATAGGTGTGGGGCTGGGACCCATTGATGTGGGGCTGGGACCCATAGATGGAGGCTGCGACCCATTGTTGTGGAGCTGGGACCCATAGATGTGGGGCTGGGACCCATAGATGTGGGGCTGGGACCTATTGATGTGAGGCTGCTCTCAACCCACTCATTGCCCAGCCTGTGTCTGTGCTTGGGATTTTGCCTTGACCCAGGAGCAGGACCTTACCCTTATTTCTACAGTTTTTATATTCTCTGTGGACTCACTGACCAGGCTGTTCCTAACCCTAACGCGTTTCTCCACAACTTGTTCCACTGAATCAAAATGAGAATTTGTTTGTTGAGGAGGAGGTGGAGGACAGGTATTATTCTTCTCTACAAAGCATGCCTGCCAGACCCTACGCTGCAGGTTTGAACCTCCCTCTAACCAACCCATCTCTCTCCCATAAATGACATATTTCTTCTTCCCCCATGTTAAGATGAGCTGCTCTCACTGAGGGGAGTTTCTAGTGTCTGTTTCCTGTGCAATCCTTTCCTTTAGGCTTAGTAAATGCATTTTCACAGCATGAGAGAGGCCTCTGATCAATTGTTTGAGGTGAAGTGGATTTCCCGGGTCAGCGAGGGGAATCCCCTGCTCACCGTGCTTGTGACGACTCGTACACAGGCAGCTTTCTGAGCTGCCTCACCTAGCCCAGATAGCCCAGCAGTTTCAGTAGCCAGTGGCTCACCTCCCTCTCTGGATTCCAGACTGTCTGCCCAGTGGGAATTAAAGGCTGGTCCCCAGTGGGACCTCCATCAAGGAATACACTGAGACCTCGATGTCTCCTAGGTTCCTCCTCACTCAGCAGTGTTAGAGCTCCTCCTTTTAGCGAAAGATTTCATAGACATTCTGTGGCACTTTCCCCCAGCTTAAGTGAAAATTTTCCATGTAAGCTCACGGGCAGAACATGGGGTGATACATGTTGTAGTATATCTTCAATTATTTCTTTCATTTGACTGCATCTCTATTTTAAGGAGGAGTTGACTTTCAATATCACTTGGCCCTTGGGTCTCATCATGTAGGTCAGTCCAAACATCCTTGTCCCACCAATGTGAATCATGGTTTTGGTCTGTTTAGTTTGGCCATTTCACAGCTGCCATCTTCACTTTTTCCATCTGAAAACCCCAAAGAGCTGCGCCAGCATTTATCTGATGGTGTCTGTCACAAGGGTTCATTCTCTCAGATATTGTAGAACAGGCCTGCTAACAATCAAGTATTTTAGCTGCAACAGGATAATTGGAAATTGGATTTTTCTTTCCAGTATGTCCTTTGGGATCTTCTACAATTGAGCTGTTGGATGTTTTGACAGATAATTGTGATGGTAATGCTGGTGCTGTAACAATAATAATAATAATGAGGCTGATTATAAGTATTTCTTTGCAGTTGAATAGCAGCCTGGGAAAATAATTTGGGAAAATTTCATGAAAAGCCCTAACGTATGCCCAGAATAAACCCATTATCTTTTGTACTGATAATGGCAAAAAGGATGTTTTACTCACATCCATCAAAATTACTCACCTTAGGCAAGTGGAGAATTCTTTCCAGTCTGATTTATTCAAACCTTGTTTCCAATGACTTGACCATACTTGACAAAATAATCAGCCACCATGTTCCCCTGAGTTCAGTACATCACCAGCTTATTATTCATGGCAACAGAGATCCTAAGAGGAAAAAATCTTGTGGTCACAAAAAGAAGTCAGTCGTGTCACTCATATTGACATTTGGGAATCACCTTAGTCCCATGGTGACCTCGTGACAAGGGTGACAAGGAAATAAAAACTTGCACCTCCAGTGAGGAACAGACAGGACAGACGACCAGTAAGAGTATTCCATTCCATCTACATCATATTCAGTGTAAAACTGAGGGATCACAGGGGTTAAGTTCCCTTCTTCAGTGTCTGGTGTCTGAGAAGGACTCTGTCCATTCTTCTGTGTTTGATCTCAATCCTGAGTTTCCAAAGCAGAGAATTACACACAGAATCACAGAATGCTAGATGTTGGAAGGGACCTCTGGAGATCATCTAGTCCAGCCCCCCTGCCAGAGCAGGGTCACCCAGAGCAGGTCACACAGAAACACGTCCAGGTGGAGTTTGAAAGTCTTCAGAGAAGGAGACTCCACACCCTCTCTGGGCAGCCTGTGCCAGGGCTGCGGCACCCTCACAGGGAAGAAGCTTTTCCTTATATTTTTGTGAAACTTCCTATGTACCAACTTGTACCCATTGCCCCTTGTCCTGTCGTTGGACATCACTGAGAAGAGCCTGGCTCCGTCCTCCTGACGCTCCCCCTTGACATATTTATAAACATTAATGAGGTCATCCCTCTTCTCCAAGCGAAAGAGACCCAGCTCCTTCAGCCTTTCCCCACAAGGGAGATGCTTCACTCCCTCCATCATCTCTGCGGCTGTGCTGGACTCTCTCCAGCAGTTCCTTGTCTCTCTTGAACTGAGGGGCCCAGAACTGGACACAATATTCCACATGTGGCCTCACCAGGGCAGAGTAGAGGGGAAGGAGAACCTCTCTCGACCTACTTGCTACTCCCCTTCTAACACACCCCAGGATGCCATTGGCCTTCTTGGCCACGAGGGCACATTGCTGGCTCATGGTCATCCTGCTGTCCACTAGAACCCCCAGGTCCCTTTCCCCTGCGCTGCTCTCCAGCAGGGCAGTCCCCAACCCATACTGGCACATGGGGTTTGTCTTTCCCAAGTGCAAAACTCTACACTTGCTCTTGTTGAGCTTCATAGAATTACTCCCTGTTCAACTCTCCAGCCTGTCCAGGTCTCTCTGAATGGCAGCACAGCCTGCTGGTGTGTCAGCCACTCCTCCCAGTTTTGTGTCATCAGCAAACTTGTTGGGACTTCCCCGGTGCCACCTGCTCTGCAGCACCAGTGGGGATTGACGTTGGAGGGAAGTTGGGTTTGATATCAGTTTTGTATATACATATATAGTTCACAACTTTTATTATTTCCATATTCATTAAAGCTGTTTTAATTTTCTTTTTTTTTTTTTTTTTTTCCCTCTCCAGTTCATAAATCTCTCTGTCTCACTCCCTTTTCCTTCCTTTTGTGGGGAGAGGGGGTTAGAAGCATCCCTCAGGGTTCAGTGGCTCGCCCAGCCCTAAGTCACACACCCCACCTAAGGCAGGCGTTGCTTCAGGAATGCCCTTGAACATCACTAGTGTGACATTTTCAGTCTTTTTCTTCCTTTTTTAATCTCTTTCTGCCTCTTTCAGTCTTTTCTGCCTCTCTTAGCCCATTTTAATCCCATCTCTAAGGAAGAGAGAGGAGCCTAACAAACTGAGTAAACGAGTTCACTGAAACACCCAAGGTTTTCTTGCAGAGTTTAAAAACTGCAACGGGTACATCTTGGTAATTGGGTATGTTCTTTCTAATCAACGTGATGTCCCAGATGCATATCTAAACTTCAAAAACAAACCCCTAAAAATCACAAGGATCCTTCAGAAACAGGTGAAAAACAGTCATCCAAGAACAAACTGTTTGAAGCTAGGTCTGAGTGCTGCCTCTCTGTGATGGAAATCACTGGACCTTGTATGTCAGGGGATTTGTCAATGGCTGCTTCAGTGCTGTCGGAACTTGAGGATGCTGAAAAATTTGACAGCTCCTGTTTTTCTGAAGGAGCAGAAAGGTATTGTGCCCCTGGCTCCAGTAAAAGGAAGCAAGCTAAGAGATATCTGGAAATCTTAACACTGAAAAACATTAATTTGACATTTCAAACAGAAATACTAAAAAGAGAGATGCAGCATTATGAATGATTGGATCTTAAAATGGAGGTAATTTTAAGCAGTTGCATGCACTAAAGGAATTTTTCTATGTTATTTGGGTGCTGGAGAAGTCCAGTGTTCATTCATTCCATTAAAAAGTAAACAAAATGTGAGCATAATGCTTGGTGTGGAGTTACTCATGTCTTCCTCAAGCAAATGTTATACTTGGACTCAAAAAATATTACTGAGCACATTCCTAGCTTCATTCTCAAGCAGGCACATAAGCAGGTACAGAAGAGAGTGGGGTAAAAATGAAAAGGTACACAATTTCCTCAATGCCATAGTATGAATTCGTCCCAGGAGTAACAAACACACTTACACAAATGACTTAACGATTTGTTCAGTAACAGTTTTCATACAGTTTCAAACAGTTTTCATTGTTTTGAATTTCTTAGGTTGACATGACATTACTCACACCGGTAGAATTTAACAGTTACAGGTTCATTGTCACAGCTGGGGACAAGGAAGGGTGTTAATGTAGTTCTTCTTCACATGTGTCCCGTTTTCTCTAACATTAGCCCAAAAAATCAAGAGGCTTCTGCAGTTTTGCTGTGTTAACACCTGAATTTCGGCAGCATGGAGGATCCTGAATGCTGTCAACATCTGGAAGAACTGTGTGTAAGCACCGCATGAACCATGATGGTTTGGAATAAGAACTTGGATAATAACAGTAAAAAAGTTAATCAAACACTGGGATGTCCTCGGGCATGTTGCATTTTAGAGCTGTTGCTGCAGCTGTTGTTTGCTTTAGATGCTTACTGCCTTTGGGGAGGATAGAGAGGAAAATAGGCTGAGGATCCCATTCCTAGGAGAGTCTGGCAGAGCTAACAAATGCAGAGGAGTCCTCTCTAGCGCAGGAATGTTGCCGGAGACAATTTGCTGGAGACTTTGCTCCGTTGTTTAATCTAGGGGACAGTGAACAGCATGTGCAAATTTTAAGTCACCCATAGGGTCGGTGTGCTTTGTGTTTGTCATGGTCTACAGAGGATTGCTGAGGTTTTGTAGAGGTGTGGGTTTTTCTTAAGATTCAGGCTAATTTTCTGAGAGCTGCTATTGAACTGCAAATTTTTTTTTTAAAAACACATTAGAGATAAAGCTATTTCCAGAAATTCTCTGAAGGAAAACTTCAGGAAAACAGAGAGAGTTGTGATGTGAGTTTGGTTTGTCTGCCTGTTGTCAACACCCACCTCTTTTTTCCTTCTTTGCCTCTTTCTTTCTCTTCCTTCTTCCCTCCTTTTTCTCCCCCTCCCTTCCTTTCTCCTCCCTCCCTCTTACCTCTTTCCCTTTCTCCTCTCTTTTCAGTTTCCAAGCTTGGTCCTCAGTGCTAGCAGGTTTCTCACCATTCAAATCTATTTTAATTGGCAATAAATTCCTCAATAAATTTCCCCAAGACAAGTCTGTTTTTCCAGTAATGGTAATTAGTAAGTGATTTCCCTATTTTTACCTCAGCTTATGAGCTATCTCATCTTATTTTCTCCCCCTGTCCTGTTGAGGAGAAGCTAGCCAAAGTCAACCTATCACTTCTACTAGGAGTCCTGCTTTTATCTTTAGGTATAAAAATTGAATATCACACCTTGTTAAGTGTGCACATACAAGTTGTCGTTCTTGTATAGGCAGCTTGTTTGCTGCCAGTGAGAATCACTTTTTCAGAATCTGGCCTTGTGTGGTTGCTTGTTACAGCTAATTTTAGTATGTTGACTAAAAAAATTAAAGAAAATCTAAACAATGTACTCATTCTTTTTAATTTTTTTTTTTTTAGTCTGGTTCTGGTCAGCTCTATAGACATACTATCGGATTGTTTTTTACCCAGTGTTTAGGTCTCGGAGTGAATATTTTTAATGTATTATTAACCCTAATTTGATACATCTAGTTTTTCACAAAACCCTCTAATGTAAGACAGAGTGTGAGGACAAAACCAAACAGTGTATGATATTAGTAAGCGGAGGTTTGTACATTTACTCAAGTACTTTCTGATTCCAAGATCTTAATGTGCCTGTAGGTGAATTAAATGTTACCCAATATGCATAATGCACAAGGAGTTTAAGTAATTGTACTTTCGCTCTTGCTAGATATGTGAGCTGTAAAACTCAGCTGTGAGTTCTGCTCTGTCTATAAACAGTTCTTTTGTTTTATGTATATTTTCCCTCCTCTTTCACACTGTGTTACGGGTAGGTGCAGACAATGTTAAGACATCAAAAAGAAACTACTCTTCATTTACGCAAAAATTGTGTTCTTCCAAGTGACCAGAAGGTGTCTGTCTGCAACCGTTGGCAGAAACCAAGTGAATATGCTCAGGACATGTACTATAAAGATTAAAAATGCCTAAATGTACTTAAACCCTTCTCTAGGGCAGGGTAGTTTCTCCTATATCGATAGATAAATAGAAATGGAACAAAAAGATGAGAAATACCCCGCAAAACTTGCAGTCAATTCATGCTTTTGCTAAAAGTGGTGAATAGTCTGATCAAAGAGGCCCATCTGACATTTATATTTTAAGGGAAAGATCCATTGCTGGAAATCCTGAAGTACCATCAGATTTTATTGTGCGTTATCACAGCAAATTCACAATGTATGTGACTGTAGGAGTCTAATAAATTCTTAACCGTTGCTCTTTTTTACATCACTATTCTCCAGTGAGCTGCTCCTGCAGCCAGAGTCAGTGTCACTAAATGTAAATTTGCATCACACTCTCCTGGCCATCTCTGGAGGAATTTCTGCTGGACAAAACTGAAAGAGAAATAGAAGAACAGAACCAATCATCGGATACAGATTCTTACCCATTGTTTAACCATTTCCTCCCCAGGAATCATCATTTGTCAAGAATCCTTTTTGGAGAGAAGGTGATGCCTTTTGGAAGTATTCTCAGGGGTTTAATGGCATGGAATGGATTTAAATGTGTTGGATGTCTTCAGCAAGTTGAGATGCTGACATATTAAATGACCCAAAAAAATGAGTTTATTTTGTCCAAACTTTTCCCCTCTGTTAGACCAATGCCCAAAGTACAAAAGATGGACCAATGCAAGTTATTTCATTAACATTATTAATTTCTGATTTTTTTTATTAATTTGTAAGACAAAAAACTAAGTAAAATTCTGTAAGTAACTAGGAGACCTAACTCATGCAACTGAAAAAAGTAAGTCCGTAGCCATATTAATCACCAAAATAATTTAGGATGTCTGGATCCTAGAAAAACGAAAGAGAAAGCAAAGATGTGTTTTATTGCCAGAAGAAACTTTCAGGCTTTGAAAAGTTCAGCATCTGAATGTCTAGATGCACTCAGGTATTGATGCGTGAGACACATGGACAGGGGCTGGTGGCTTTTCTGTCCTCAGAGAACAGGGTAATATACACCTTTTGTGTGAATGCAAACTTGTTAGTAGAAAAACTTAGAAATCCAGACAAGAAAGACAGAGGGGAGGAGAGGAGAGGAGAGGAGAGGAGAGGAGAGGAGAGGAGAGGAGAGGAGAGGAGAGGAGAGGAGAGGAGAGGAGAGGAGAGAGAGAGAGAAGAGAAGAGAAGAGAAGAGAAGAGAAGAGAAGAGAAGAGAAGAGAAGAGAAGAGAAGAGAAGAGAAGAGAAGAGAAGAGAAGAGAAGAGAAGAGAAGAGAAGAGAAGAGAAGAGAAGAGAAGAGAAGAGAAGAGAAGAGAAGAAGAGACGGACAGTAAAAGCACAAAGGGATGGAAATCTTATTATGTCTGACAGAAGAGAGGTGTCTGATTCCAGAGTCAGGTAAATCAGACACTGAAGGATACCTCTGGATTCTGCAGGTGACAATAATTTTGAAGAGATATGAAGATGCTGTGACAGTGTCACAGAGACCATCAAGGCTTTGGAAGTGTAAAAACAAGGCACTGGTAGGCTTGACTGACGTGAGGGCAGAGGATGGACTCCATGTGGTGGTTCTGCCAAGAAACCCCGGTGGGACGCTCCATCTCTGCAGTCAGACCGTGCCCTCGTGAGGGTGACAAGAGGACAGGGGAGCTCAGGAAGGGGCAGTGTCTGAGTCCCAGTCCCTCCTGCTGTGCCTGTGCTGGGCCAAAGCACGCCCAGAGCTGCCTGTGAGCCGCAGCTGTCAGAGTTGACGTGGCCAGCCTGTCCTGTCCGAGCTTCTGAGAGCCTCTCCATCCAGCTTCAGCTGTGACCTCAGTCCAGCCTGGCTGCATGCGGAACGCTGGCACATTGCTGTCCAGCTGTGTGCTGGTGCACTCACAGAACCACGGGTGTCAGCCACATGGGTGTGTGAGCACCCAGGCGCTGTGGGCTGGAAGACTGAAGAGCTGGAGACTCTTCACCAAGTGTCCCCCCAGGCGTGTGGACTTTGGGTGGACTTTGCTTTACCAGCTCTCTGCTTTCCTGAGAGCACTATTCATGACTATCACAGTGTGCCTGAGCTTCTGTAATTGTGGCAAGTCAGAAAATTGAAAATAGAAGAGCGCTGCACTTCCCTAGCTGTGCACTAATACCTGCTATTAGCAAAGAACATAATCTTCTGAGTCCCTCAGATGCAGATTTAAAAAACATTTCTGCTTGTGAGAGAGCTTATCAGAGATGATTAAAGCCTGGCTGAGCACACTCACTTTAAAGATATTCTTGCTCCATTTTTATGAAACAGGGATGCTGCCTCAGCACAAATCCCCACCTGATCAATGGTTTCTGTGAGAAATCTATTACCCAGCCCTTCTCAAAATGGTGGAGGCAGTCTCTCTGGAAATGTCTGACTAACACCATTTCTTACTAAGTTTAAAAAAGATATTTTGTAATGGGCAGAGGAGAGATAAAACACAGGACATAGGACTGTTCCTTACTAGAACTGACCTGCAGAAACTGCCAGGCAGGAACCGGTCAGCATCCTTTAGTCCTTAAAGGTGGTTTTTGTCACAGAGATAGTTTTGCACTGTGAGGGAAGCAGGATGTTAATGAGTCTTATAACCCATTCATGTTTGCAGTGTTGTTTTCCTTCCTAACATCCGTGGCTGTCACCTAGCTCTGAAAACAAAGCAAACTGCAGCTGATGTCTGAGTTTTTGATGTCTCTTGCTGTCTGTCATGCCTTTACAACCTCTTCTCTAACACGTTTCAGATAACGCTGCCAAAACCAGCTGAAAACATTTGCAGCCTCAGCCCTGGTTTTATTCACACCAGAAGTTCCCTGCATAACGTTGCTGTGCATCCGCCACAGCCGAGTCTCTTTTCTTTCGGTGGTGCCACACGCGTGCAGGTCCTGCACCATTCCTTGTGACGAGTGATGCAGTGTCACAGCTGAAACCCAGAGAACTGGTGTCAGGAGCCATTGCAGCGCTGGAGCAGCACAGACAGCTCTGATAACACTGATGCTATGGAGGTGGTTATAGCTCTGACTAAAAGGAAAACAGATGGATTCTTTCCCCACCGTTAGCCTGAAACATGTAATCCAGGTAGACAAAGGAGAGCACAGACAGAAATGGTTCGTGGTGAATACCACAGCAGCCTCATCCATCCCAGATTGTCAGATGCTTCATCTGCGTGCCAGTAGGATTCTTTTTAGTGTGACTGAACTAAGGTAACAATGTCATAAACCCTCTGTATTTAATTAATTTAGCAATAAACACACAGAACTCGGAAGATCTAAGTGGTGTAATTGCTCAGCTCCTGTGAAGGGCAAGTAATTAATTTTACTATAATTATTATCAAACCACAGTGAGCAGAGAGATTGTTTTTCCTCTTTTGAAATGCCTCCTCTCTTCCAAGTCTGTATTTCGATGAAGGTCTTTTACTGTTTAATGTATCTGTCATCATCCGCTGTCAGGGTAACATGGGGGAGATGCAACATTCCCAATTTATTACTGTTTTATTTTCCTTTTGTTTGCCTCAGGAAAGATGTTTTAATTGCTGAGGATAAGGTTAAATTCACATATCTAGAAGCTGAAGGGTAAAGAAAACAATGCTAATATTTGCATGACTGAGAAGAAAATCTGTCTTTTCATAGAGTTCTATAATTCCTTACATTATCATTTACGATTTGAAAAAGCTGACAATAAGACGAGAAGGTACCAGGGGACACGGGGAGGGTTATGAGTGACTGATGTTACAGACATGCACAAGAACCAACAGGAAGGTGGAAACCCAGCGCCAAAAGCTGATCAAGTGCTTCTGGCTCCACTTCTGGTTTCTGAGGGCAGGATGGGTCTGGGTCACATTGAATGCCACGAGCACGCTGATGAGCTCTGGTCTCTCCTCCACTTGTTCTGGAGAGCAAAAGCCGGACTTAAAATGGGAACACAAAGAAAATAGGTTTTAACAAGGGATGAACAAATCAGCATTCACTGCACAGGTTGCAGCTCATCAGCCAGTTGTGTTGCTTGGATGACAGAACTACGTCACTCTGGCATGGCTCAGGCTTGCTGGGCACTTGGTGGCCACTGCCCCAAGCAGGACTGGGAAAGAGGTGGTGAACCCCCTTCACTGGCGGGGGGTTCCCTGTCAGAGGACAGGGGTCAGGACAAGACGGGGCTCCTGAAGGGTGTTTTGAACTGGACACAGAGTCACACAGTATTGCTGGGGCTGGAGATGAACTGGTCTAAAGCCCTGCACAGAGCCTGGCCAGCTGCAGCAGGGTGCCCAGCCCATGTCCATCCAGGGTCTGAGCAGCTCCAGGGATGGAGACTCCACAACGTCTGTAGGCAGCCTCTTCTAGCATCTAACAACCCCCACACTGAACCATTTTATTTGTCTGGTTAAATGGATCTTCTTGTATTTCTGTTTGTGCTTGTTGCCTCTCATCTTGTCTGTGGAGACCACAGAGAAGGGTCTCACTCCAACTTTTTACTCCCTGCCTCCGAGTATTTATACACATGGGTAAGATACCCCCCTTAGTTTTCTCCAGGCTGAAAGACCCAGCTCTCTCAGGCTCTTCTCATATGAAAGATGCTCCAGTTTCTCAATCATCCTCATGGCAATCACTGGGAATGCTCCAGTGAGTCCATGTTTATTCTGTCCTGTGGGTCCCAGAGCAGGGCACAGCACACCAGATGCAGCCTCTCCAGGGAGGAGTAAAGAGGAAAGAGAAAGATCCCTTCGCTGTAGCTGCTGGCCCTGCTCTGCCTAACGCAGCCCAGGATGCCCTTGGCCCTTCTGGCTGACTTGTGGTCACCTTGGTGTCCACCAGGTGGCCCAGGTCCTTTTCTGCAAAGCTGCCTCCCAGCTGGGCAGCCCCAGCATGTGCTGGTGCCTGGGGCTGTTCCTCCCCAGGTGAAGGAATCAGCATCTCACTTTATTGAACTTCATGAGGTTCCTGACAGCTCATCTCTCCAGACTGTCCAGGCCCTCTGAGGAGCACTGTAAAGGTGGCAACTGTTCCTCCCAGCTCTCTGTCATCTGCAAACCTGCTGAAGGTGCAGCCTGCCTCACCACCAGGTCATTAATGAAGACGCTTATTACCTGGTCCCCTGGGTGCTCTCCTGCCAGATTAACTGCGTGCCCTACATGCCCTAGTTATGTTAAAATATTTTCAGCTAGAATCAGCTAAGGAGAGACTGGACACCACATCAATACTCAGAAACTCCTCCAAGCGACTCAGAAAGTTGCACTGGCACCTTGGCTTCACAAGGGAGCTGAAAATGTTAGATTTCCTTATTCTTTAAGTCCTTTATATGAATAATGTTTATTACCTACAAGATGGGAAACTACTGTGCATAATGTCAGTGTCATAAAAAGGATTTATAGAAATACTTTTACATTTTTGTCCCACCTTATCTGCCTTTATTCACTGCGCAATGACAAAGTAAGAGACAAAGCACACACCGAGCACGGGTCTTGAGGTCTGGTGGATTTCAGCTTTGTTTAAAGATACAACTGTTCAAATGCAGTGCGACATAATTAATCTGTGTAGGTTCACCTTTAGTATTTCTTTAGAAAACGTGCAAATGACTCATTATCCTTGTTTGGCTTCTGAACACAAAATAGCAAGGGAAATGCACTTGGACAAATATAGAAAAAATAGTTAATATGGAAATCAGCTCGTCCCAAGTGGAAAAATGTCTCATTTGCATTCAGATTCTGTTTCTGCTGCCTCTTCTTTTGTTTCCAAAGTGACAAATGGTCTTTCCCTCCTCCCCAGCCCTTTCAGAATCTCATTAAAAGGTGCAGAAATGAGGCTTGAACAGCCCCATGACCTTCTTCCCTTTGGGGGTCACATGCAGAACACAATTCAATCTGGCATGCTGGCATATTTTATCAAGGACTTTTTTTCATCAGAAGGGGGTAGAACAGCACAGAGTGACCCAAAACACTGACGGTACCATACACAGAGCGACACACATGCCATCACTCCCGGCAATACATTCCGATGGCACGCAGATTGCCGTGTAATGCGATTTTCCCTCAGTGAAAGGGAGTTTGAGCAATAAATGGCTCTATCACAGGCATGAGTCCCACATATTGCATTTTGAGAAATGAGGTTTCCCACTGATTTAACATTCTCATTTTCTGCACCCGCTTTTGCCCTCTAATAACAAGAGACCAGCTTGTTTATTTCTAGTTGACTTTACTCCTGTTTCAATACAAAAAGCATGGGGAAGAACAGAGTGGCATTTAGCTGATTATATGCTGAGTAAGTCTGAGACATACTCGTAGATTATAGCAGTTATGAAAATTACAGATGAGATGCAGAGAATTTCACGGCTAGAACGAAATGGGCAAGAGCCAGTACAACTGTCAGACACGAGCAAACTTATGATATTTCTCGCTGGAACGGGGATCTGAACAGAAATGGAGCTGCTTCAAAATCTGCTTTCCCAAGCCTGGCTAATCTCCATCCCACTTTTCATTTGCGAAACATCTTGGAATTTTTGGTGACAGACACACCTCCATACTGAGGCCCAAAATAGCATTTTGTGCAATTATGCCTTAAATATTTCAGCAATTCCATTACGGGCTCCTTCAGAGAAATAAACCAACAGCTGGTCCCTTTCACGTAAATGAACAGCGAACGTGACAAACTGTCACAGTAAGTTATTGCTGCACAGAGTGAAAAACCCCACCAGATTAGGTGATACTCATTTGAGTGTCAGCACCTTCATTCCTTGTGCCTTTTCTTCTGCCACAGGCTGGGTCCTCTCCTTGTATATTTGCTGAGGAGGAGGAACAGGTGTTAACTAGCATCTACAGAGGCATGAAAGTATAATCCTGGCTGTGGAAGCTACTTTAATATTTCTGAGGCTAATAACAAAAGTATTTTGCAAGGCTTGGAATAATTTTTTCTTCAATTTAGAAACCTGCAATAAGTGTCGAAAAGCAGTTACTAATGCTACGTCTACAATTTGCTGGTATGGGCTGTCCCAATCTAACTTGGCATGAAGTATCAATTGTTCTGTCAGAGTTACCCCTCAACCTTCACCGCGCTGGTGCAAATGTGACTTTGCCTCATTCAGGTGCCTTCTGGGAACGAGAACCTTGGGTGGGAGAAGGAGAACATAGGTGCCTCATGAGTCCCAGCTGGGAAGCTGTGAGCTCCAGCAGGACACATTTCTTTGCATTGCTGGATATTTTTCACACTTCCTACGCAACAGAGCCAGGGATGACTCTGTTTGGCACAGGAGATCCTAGAAGCTCTTCCAGACTGAGGGATAGCTGCTGGGACAAAATGTGTGTGTGTGTGTGTGTGCGTGTGTGTGCGCGCGCACAGAGTGTGGGTGTTCGGAGGTGATGCGTGTCTGCACCACTGATCACACGTAAGTGTAAAATTCAGGCCACCTGCAAGTGTGCCAGCCTCTGGTGGTTACCTCTGAATGCAAAAGTCAGGTTGTAGAAACCAGCAAGCGGCACATGCAAAGTCACTTCTGCACCAGCTCTTTACAGATCACCTGAAAATGAATTCAGCTAACTCCTTTCACAGAAGCTCTATTTCCACAAAAAGTGGAAGAAAAATTGCTGCAATTGCTACAAGTCACACAGCTTTAAAAAGGCCAGACTCAAAATCTAGGTTTACTAAAATAACAAGTGAAATAAAGCACCTCTGGTTTTAAGACAGGTTAACAGGCTAAATTAATCCGGAGGTCTCCCTTTTAACCCCAGTGCAAGCTCTTGCCCAGATTATCTTCAAAGCTTTAGTCTCACAATGCACTACAACAAGCCAAGATTGTATTTTCTTTCTCCCCCCCACACCCCCAAAAGTCGTATCTTGCATTTCTGCACTGGAAAAGATGATTATGTGGGAAATGTTTAAACAGAGAAATTTTTGGAGCGGGTACCATGTGTTCGCCTTGATCAATGACTGATTTTGTAAGGCGTGTGCCTCCGAGGGGCTGTATAAACCACAGGCGTTATCTAACGTGAGAAAGCCTAACAGGATGGGCTGTCTTCCTAGAGTAGTTTCCTGCCAATTTAGTACAGAGGTTTCCTCTCTTATATTCTGCTTTCATAAAGCTCGAGCTTCTAAGGGAGAGTTTCGGCACATTTTGCAAGTCAGGATGTTTGTGTTCAGGCAGAGGCAAAGCTGTTCAAGCTCAACTAGTGGCTGTCTGGCAGCTGGAGTGAGTGCTGTGCCCCTTTCAAAGAACGTAGTCGGTTACTACAGTTTAGAAAATGTGTATGAAGTGCTGTTTTCAGACTGTTGTACCCAGGACCAGCACAGTCTGTGCAGGCACCCAGACGATGTGGTAAAGGAGAACTAGAGAGAGCACGTGAGCATCTCTTGGGATTTTCTGTTCTTAGCTCCACCGTGCCCACACAACCAGTAACCTTGGTTATTGTGTGGGATAAAAACTGACTCTAAGCTCATGACACAGAGCTGAAACAATCTTAATACACACTCAGTTTATGATTCAGACATATAGAAAATCTACAGGATAATTTTTGGCACACAGATGTCTCTGGGTTAAGAGCCTGCAGAATCTACTTGTTTTGGTTCACAAAAAAGCTAAGGTGTTCCAGGACTTCTTTCCCTTCACATAGCAGTAAGGTAAAAGATCAATGTGGTCGCAGAACTTCCTAATTTGTTTAAAACTCCTCTGCTGAATGATAAATATATAATTTTCAGTGTTGTGGCACACAGCATCCTGAAACAAGGTCCTAAACCTTACAGCCCCACAGAGCTGTCTTCACACAGGGAGCAGGTGTGGTGCAGGTAACCTTGGTCCTGGAAGAGCTATTATTAATCAAGTCAATGCATGCACCGAGCTACAGCAACACACATTCTGCCAAAACAGTTGACATTGCTCTCGTACTTTGAGACAAAATGACCCGAGGCACTGACCATTTGCAAACAGATTGCAACGCTCTCACTGCAGGGTGAAACATGTACCCTTCTACCAATACATGTACTGCAGTATGACATTTTCCGTGGCATTCATTTACCACCTTTTGTTAATATAGGAAGAAAACCCCAAACAACAAAAACTCTGAGAAAAACATCACAGACATCACAGAACTGAACTCCCCCCCCCCCGCCAAACCTGGCAAATGTCAGTGCAACAGCATTCTTGAACCCATGAGACATGGGAATTTTCATTTCAGTTAATGTATCTCACACAACGAATGAAAACAATCTCGTTGATTGAGTTCTTAATAAAATACCAGCATATTTTATCAGCTGCTGCCACTGCAAAAGCAAACGTTTGTCATTACTTAACACAACTTCAGTGTTAAACATCCATAAAGTACACGCGAGGGAATGTGACTGCTGTGAGTCACAGGGACCACAGATGCTCACACACACCTGGTGCCGTGTCTGCTGCATCACCTCCCAGCTCTAGCTCATGAGCTTCTTGTGTTTCCTTTGTAAGGTCTTTTGTCTAATGCAGACCAAAGCCAACCGAAAGCCAGCTATCAGCCTCAGCCATCTTTGGATGAAGTCTGAGTTCAACCAAGTGCAGGTAATTTGACAGCAGGCACCACACTGCGAAAGAAGAAAGTGACCATGCACTGTCCTTGGGCTTAACTTTCTGAGAGGAAGGCTTTGTTTAGTACTGAACAATGCAAGATTGATTTTCATTTGGCAGCCCCTGAATACCAAACACAAACTCCTTTTGCAGACCCTCATCCCAGTAAAAGAACTCGACGTCTTAGAAATTATGCATTTTCCTGACTGGTGGAACGACGTAGCTGGCATCTGCCAGCCAACGTCAGGACCAGAAGGGAGGGGAATGTTATTTTTGCAAGGCTTCTAAGTTTTTCCGCAACCTCTGTGGTTCTTTAGGACAACACTGACATGCTGTGGACTGATTTGCTGTTCCTCTGGGATTTTTCACAGGTGTGCATCCGGAGGATGCTGCTTGCACCTTGTGCTGCTGGGGCAAGAGAGAGTGTCCCCACGATGTGTGCACTGTACAGGCACAGCTGGGTAAAGCTGTGGTTGGTGGCTGCCCGGTGCCCGTCACTTATGGTGCACAGACTTAAAACTGCATGAGAGGGAAGCCATCCTTTTAAAAGCATCAAAACACAGGAAAAGCTTCAAGTGGAGCTTGAACCTTCCTGGTCTCCTAATCTCAACTGACATTGACTAGCCACAAGGTAGAAATCCATGATAAAGCAGATTTAATTTACTCTGGTGGTCCCAAATAAACAAGATATGCTTAAATAACTTTTCCTAGTAGAGAAAAAAAGGTTCCGTTTGTTACCTGCTGAACAACTTGTCTTAGTAGGTAAAAGTCCCAGATTTAGCAATATGTAAGCAAGTTTTCCATCAACACATCTAAGGTCAGCTAAAATCAAACTATGGTTCTGTTGAATGGATTTTTCCTAAACACTTTGAGGTGCTAACTTCAGAAGTAAAATAGCAAAGCTATTCTAGATACCTCTGTGAGGGCAAGTGATAAATTATTCTACTTTTAGCAAGTCATTCTGCATTTATGTGAGCACAGGCGTTTTCTCAGGAGGGGCAGACCAGCCACACTGAAAATTAGGAGGTTGAAAAGTTATTTGATCACTCCTGTTTTTCAGAAAATATATTTCTCCTCTCCATTTCTCCCTGTTTCCTTCTTCCTCAAAGAGCATGAAAAAGTCATGCCATCCAAGACCAAGGCATTTGCTGAAGACCCTTTGGAGCAGCTGAAAGCACAGCAAGCGAGGTGCAGCAGAAGAGGTGCTGCATTTGTGCTCAGCTCAGCAGCCTCCTGTCTTCAGCTGCTGGACCCACTAGCTCTGCTGCTGACCAGGAATGTCTGCAGGAGCAAGCTCTGACGCTGAGCAAGCCTGTGCAGCTGCCACCGGGTGTGATTTCTGGAGGCAGAAAGATTGTGCCCTGAGCTCAGGGGCTGGCATGGTGTTTGCACCATCTCTGCCAGCTCTGCCAAGAGCGGTGCTGCCAGGGCTCTGCCAGTAACACCCACATTGAGTTCCGTGGTTGCTGTTTTCACACCATGTGTCCTCAGGCTGCTGTGCAGGTTCTGTACAGATGAGCTCTCTCTAGCAGGCTGTCCCAGTCACTTGGTGTCTTCCTGGGAGTTAGAGGCACATGAGAGGTGATCTTTCACTGACTGGATTCCCATGGGCAAGTTTTGCCTTCTGCATTGACGAAAGACAAATTTGCTCACTCACTTCTTTTATGAGGCTTTTGAGATGGTCTAGGAAGATACCCTCCAGAGGCTGGGGTCTCTGCATCCTACAAGACAAAGCAATTTTTTGCAGCAGGCACATGATTGAGACGTGTATATATAAACTGTAAATAATAAGCAACACCCCAAGAACTGCTTTTTGCTACTAAAATGAGAATAAATAACAAAGAATGTTCTAGTGTGGTTTGTGCACACGAAACCACAAAAAAAGGAAATCAATATACCTATGTGATATCTGTCAGTGGCAGGTTTTGTTGTTATTCGAGTTAGTCGAACATTGTGTTTATCATCTAGATGGAGACCAGAGGCTGCTGCTGACCCTTAGTCCAGACTCACAAATTGTTCCACCGTGGCCTCTGAGATATTATGCCCTTAAGACTGGACTCTTTTCTCTGCTAGTGTAAATTAGAACAGTGTTTCACATTTACTTTTCACCTGACTAAACAGACATTCAGGGTGAAGTGCAGAACAGAGTTAAGCCTCTTGCAGCATCACACAGGGTGAAAGACAGTGTTTGCTTCACGCCTTTGCTATAATACAGTTGCTCAATCTTTCTGTCTACTTTACTGCAGGTCTTAATCTTTTCGCATGTGCACGACCAAACCCTGAAGGAACATCTGCTATCTCCCAGATATTTTAAGAGCAAGCTTTGCCATTTAAGAAGTGTTTGGAAAGGAATCTCCAGGAGCAGGCTTGGTTTTCAAAGATGCACAAGGTAATGAATGTGCTGATGATTTTGACTTGTTGCCTTTGTTTACTTCACTATCACTGACCTGGCATGTTCTGCATGGTTTCTTTACACATCTCCTCTCTCTCTCTGCCAGTTGCTGCAGTTTTTTTTGACCATTCTTAAATATGTTTTCACAGAGGCGTTCCTCTCTTATCATTTTACTGATAAGCTCAGCCTTGGCCAGCAGCAGGTCCCACTTTGGAGCCAACTGGCATTGGCTCTGTTGGACTCAGGGTAAGCTTCTAGCAGTTTCTTGCAGAAGCCACTCTACAGCCCCCCACTACGGAAATCCAGCCAGGCAAACCCAGTACACTTGTCCAAACAAAGAACCTCATCTTGGCTTTGCCTATGGAGCAAACAAGACCTCCACCACGTGCCATACGTACACAGAAGGAGCCTGGGGCTTCTTTTCATGCGCACTGTCCTTCAGCCTGGTGGAAAGCAGATGTGGCATTCCCAAACGTTGAGTTTTTACACCCCATATGAGCAGCTGCCAAAGTCATCGCGTGAGTAGCTCTGTCTTCCCTTAATGGACAATTGACTCGAAAGGAGCCTGAACATGCTCTTAGCAACCGCTCACAAATCCTTACCGATGAACCTAATGTGCTGCTGACAGCCTGAATCAGTACATTCCACTTCCAAGCAATATTTAAAACAAAAGCAAATCACAGAATCACAGAATATTAGGGATTGGAAGGGACCTCGAAAGATCATCAAGTCCAATCCCCCTGCCAGAGCAGGAACGCCTAGATAATGCTACATAGGAACGTGTCCAGGTGGGTCTTGAATGTTTCCAGAGAAGGAGACTCAACAACCTCCTCGGGCAGCCTGTTCCAGTGTTCCGTCACCCTCACTGAGAAGAAGTTTCTTCTCAAGTTTAAGCAGAACCTCTTATGTTCCAGTTTCAGCCCATTACCCCTTGTGCTATCATTGGTTGTCACTGAGAAGAGCCTGACTCCATCCTCATGACACTCACCCTTTATATATTTGTAAACATTAATAAGGTCACCCCTCAGTCTCCTCTTTTCCAAACTAAAGAGCCCCAGCTCCCTCAGCCTTTCGTCATAAAGGAGATGCTCCTCTCCCTTAATCATCCTAGTTGCCCTGTGCTGGACTCTCTCCAGCAGTTCCCTGTCTTTCTTGAACTGAGGGGCCCAGAACTGGACACAATATTCCAGATGGGGACTCACCAGGGCAGAGTAGAGGGGAAGGAGAACCTCTCTCGATCTACTAACCACCCCTCTCCTAATACACCCCAGGATGCCATTGGCCTTCCTGGCCACAAGGGCACAGTGCTGGCTCATGGGCATCCTGCTGTCCACCAAGACTCCCAGGTCCCTTTCCCCTACACTGCTCTCTAAGAAGTCATTCCCCAACTTATACTGGAACCTGGGGTTGTTCCTACCCAGATGCAAGACTCTACATTTACCCTTGTTATATTTCATTAAATTTCCCACCCCCCAACTCTCCAGCCTGTCCAGATCTCGCTGAATGGCAGCACAGCCTTCTGGTGTGTCAGCCACTCCTCCCAGCTTGGTGTCATCAGCAAACTTGCTGATAGTACTCTCTAGACCCTCATCCAAGTCATTGATGAATATATTGAATAATACTGGTCCCAGTACCGACCCTTGAGGGACTCCAGTGGATACAGGCCTCCAACCAGACTTCACCCCATTGACTACAACTCTTTGGCTTCTTTCCTTCAGCCAGTTCACAGTCCACCTCACTACCCTAGAGTCTAGACCACACTTCCTCAGTTTAGCAGCAAGGATGCTGTGGGAGACTGTGTCAAATGCTTTACTGAAGTCAAGGTAGACCACATCCACCACTCTGCCATCATCCATCCACCTTGTTATTTCCTCATAAAAGGCTATGAAGTTGGTCAAGCACAACTTCCCTTTGGTGAAACCATGTTGACTGTCTCTAAGGACCCTCTTATCCCTGATATGCCTTGAGATGGCACCAAGGATAAGGTGTTCCATCACTTTCCCAGGGATGGAGGTGAGGCTGACCAGTCTGTAGTTACCTGGGTCCTCCTTCTTGCCCTTTTTGAAGACTGGAGTGACATTTGCTTCCCTCCAGTCCTCAGGCACCTCTCCCGTCTCCCAAGACTTGGCAAAGATGATGGAGAGTGGTCTAGCAATGACATCAGCCAGCTCCCTCAGCACCCGTGGATGCATCCCGTCTGGACCCATGGATTTATGGATGTCCAGATTGCTTAATTGGTCCCTAACCCAGTCCTCATCGACTAAAGCAAACTCCTCCTTTATCATGACCTCCTCTGGGGCCTCAGGGGAACAGGGCTCCTCAGGACAGCCTCCGACAGAGTAGACAGAGACAAAGAAGGCATTCAGTAGCTCTGCCGTCTCTATATCTTCTGTCACCAAGGCACCCACCTCATTCATCAGTGGGCCTACATTGCCTCTGGTGTTAGTTTTATCTGCCACTGATTTGAAAAAGCTCTTCCTGTTGTCCTTGACCCCTCTCGCCAGGTTCAATTCTAGGGAGGCCTTTGCTTTCCTCGTTGCCTCCCTACATCCTCGGACAACAGCCTTATATTCTTCCCAAGTGGCCAGCCCTGCCTTCCAAGATCTGTAAATTCTCCTCTTGCCCTTGAGCTTACCCAGCAGATCCCAGTTTAGCCACGCAGGTCTCCCGGCTCCCTTCCTTGACTTCCTATGTGTTGGGATACTCTGATCTTGAGCGCGGTAGAAGCAGTCCCTGAACGCTAACCAACTGTCTTGGGCCCCTTTACCTTCAAACAGCCTTGCCCATGGGATTTTCTCTAGTAATTTTTTGAAAAATCCAAAGTTCACCTTGGCAAAGTCCAGGGTTGCAATTCTGCTTGCTATTTTGTTTCTGCTACATGAGATCCTGAACTCCACCATTTCATGGTCACTGCAGCCTAGGCAACCCTCAACCTTTACTGCTTCAACCAGATCCTCCTTGTTAGTGGGGATGAGGTCCAGCAGTGCTCTTCTCCTAGTCGGCTCCTCCACCATTTGCATCAGAAAATTATCATCGATGCACTGGAGGAACCTCCTGGACTGTGACTGACATAGCAGTACCCGTAAGGAAGGACTTAATACTAGTGGTGTGCTTTACCTTGGTTATTTGTTTCTCTTTTCATTTTTTTTTCATGTTACTACAGGGAAACCTGTAGTAGTGTGGAATCATCTGCATGCTTTCTGTCCACCAAGAAGCAGAAGTTTTAAACCCAGCATTTCTGATTAATTTAAAGAATTATTAAATTTCATTCCAAAAATTATTTTGTATATAATAATAAAAATTTTAAGATCTTTGTGGATAAATTGTCAAAATATACCATTTCATCAAGATACTTATTTCTAGTAATTTTCAACTAAAATCCGTGTATCCTTGACAAAGGTTTCAGTTTCAGGTAGAAAATGGAAGTATTTTCTGATGGAAAAATATTTAAAAAATTTAAAACTTTTAGATCTTCTTTTCAGCTCCTCGAAGCATTTCAGGATTTCTTTTTATTAATTTCAGAGATTTCAAAATAATTCGGGCCAATACTGCCTCTGAAGCACTTGTCTTCCTCAGCCAGGGATTTTGAGGATGATAGAAACATTTCGTCTTGAGCTGATATTCTTTCCCTTCTCTTTACTCATTTACTGCTTTTTTTTTTTTTTCCTGAACTTTCTGCTTACCACAGCCTGAGAAACACTGCACAGGGAATATCCTTCCGTCCAGTCCTTCCGTGGTAGGTGATTGTGCCTGAATCCCTAGAGCCTTTCTTGTGCAGCTTTCCAGACTGCTGGTGGTACAAATCATCTGCATTTTACAGATTCCCTGACATCAGGGATGCAATTTCCAGCAGACAGAAGGGGGGGAGGTCTTCCTTCATTTTTCAAAAGCTTACAGTAGAATATAGTTATTAATGTGTTTCCATTCTCTTTCATACCGGAAAAAACCTTTAAAGAAGAATGTTTTGCATTCACATTAGCATAAGATCTGTCATTAACTGGTATAAGCAAGGACTGTTTTTTCAATACAGCTGCTATGGCTATTATTTTTAATTACACTCCTGCTGCTGTAAATTTGTTTTGTGGTTTGTAACAACAATAATTTAAAATAGAAGGTGAGACACAGAGTACAGAAGGTTGCAAGAAAACACAAAAGTGTTGGCATCAACAGGAAGTAAAATGTTCTACCTTAAACAAGAGATTTAATATTGTAAAGGTGAAACAAACAGCGTGTGAAAGCACCACTAAATCCATACTAAATTAGAAACTGAATTATGCATGATGTGTGAGCAGGCAAGATGTGGTACCTGCTGGATTTCACTTGCCTGAGAATCTAAACCTCGTGCCGGCTGGCTGGAGGTGATGCTACAGATCACTACCTGAGCAGGTTTTTTTGTATGCTTTTGGAGGGTATCTAAAATTGGGTAAGTTCAATATCTTTAGCACTAGACATATTCTGTGGAATGCTTCCATAAAAAATACATTGTGTGATTTTGAGAATGAGCTTTCTGCATGATTTTTCTGGATTTTGTGAGATTCAAATACCTGATTCATGCAATAGGGCATTCAGGACTACAAACCAACCACAGCAAGTTGACAGAGAAAGATTTTAAAACTGTATGTTCAACCACATCTGCAAGCAATGATTTCTGATATACCATACCTGCTTAGATTTAGGATGACCGTTGTGGCTCAGAGGCGATTACCTGGCCTGCAATAGAAAACCATGAGGTCAGTCATTCACTCCTCCCCCCATCCCCATCTCTACAGGGATGTGGAGGGAGAAAACTCAACCAAAGAGGCTCAAGGACTGAGATTAAGGACAGGAAGGGTAATAATCTACCATTTGAGATGACAGGTAAAAAATCAGAGAGACTTGGGAACAAAACATGCGACCATGAGATAGTGGAGTTCAGGATCTTGTGCGGTAAAAACAGAATACCAAGCAGGATCGCAACTCTGGACTTCAGAAGGGCCAACTTTGGCCTCTTCAAGCAATTGCTGGGGGAAACCCCTTGGGACAGGGAGCTGAAAGGTAAAGGGGCCCAAGAGAGCTGGTTGGCATTCAAAGACCACTTCTTCGAGGCTCAGGATCAGTGCATCCCATCAGGTAGGAAATCAAGAAAGAGATCCAGGAGACCTGCATGGTTAACCAAGGATCTGTTGGGCAGACTCAGGTGGAAAGGGAGGGTGTATAAATTGTGGAAGGAAGGGCTGGCCACTTGAGTGGAGTACAGTACAGTTGTCAGGGAGTGTAGGGAGGCAATCAGAAAAGCTAAGGCCTCCTTGGAGTTAAAACTTGCAAGGGAGGTCAAGGACAACAGAAAGGGCTTCTTCAAATACATTGCCGACAAAACTAACACTAAAAGCAATGTAGGCCCTCTGTTGAATGAGGTGAGTGCCCTGGAGACAGAGGACAGAAAGAAGGCAGAGTTGCTGAATGCCTTCTTTGCCTCTGTCTACACTGTTGGAGACTGTCCTCAGGAGCCTCAGTCCCCTGAGGCCCCAGAGGAAGTCATGATAAAGGAGGAGTTTTCCCTGATTGATGAGGACTGGGTTAGGGATCAATTTGAACACTTAAACATTCATAAATCCATGGGCCCTGATGGGATGCACCCACGGGTGCTGAGGGAGCTGGTGGGAGTCATTGCTAGGCCACTCTCCATCATCTTTGGTAAGTCGTGGGTAACAGGTGAGGTGCCTGAAGACTGGAGGAAAGCGAACGTCACTCCCGTCTATAAGAAGGGCAGGAAGGATGACCCGAGTAACTACAGACCGGTCAGCCTCACCTCCATCCCTGGAAAGGTGATGGAACATCTTATCCTTGATTCTGTCTCTAGGCATATCAAGGATAAGATTATCAGGAGCAGTCAGGATGGCTTTGCCAATTTTGCCATGTTTGACCAACCTGATAGTCTTTTACGAAGACATAACCAGGTGGATGGATGGTGGCCGTGCAGTGGATGTGGTCTATCTGGATATCAGCAAGGCCTTTGACACCGTCTCCCACAGCATCCTCATAGGTAAACTGAGGAAGTGTGGTCTGGATGACCAAGTAGTGAGGTGGGTCACTAACTGGTTGAAGGGAAAAAGCCAGAGAGTTGTGGTCAATGGGGCAGAGTCTGGCTGGATGCCTGTGTCTAGTGGGGTCCCTCAGGGGTCAGTGCTTGGGCCAGTGCTATTTAATATATTTATCAATGACCTGGATGAGGGATTAGAGAATGTTGTCAGCAAGTTTGCTGATGATACGAAATTGGGAGGAGTGGTTGACACACCAGAAGGCTGTGCAGCCATTCAGGGAGACCTGGAGAGGCTGGAGGGCTGGATGGGGAGAAATCTTATGCGGTTCAACAAGGGCAAGTGTAGAGTTTTGCACTTGGGAAAGAACAATCCCATGTGCCAGTATAGGTTGGGGACTGCCCTGCCAGAGAGCAGCGCAGGGGAAAGGGACCCGGGGGTTCTGGTGGACAGCAGGATGGCCATGAGCCAGCAATGTGCCCTCGTGGCCAAGAGGGCCAATGGCATCCTTGGGTGTATTAGAAGGGGAGTATAAAGTAGGTCAAGAGAGGTCCTCCTTCCCCTCTACTCTGCCCTGGTGAGGCTGCATCTGGAATATTGCATCCAGTTCTGGGCCCCTCAGTTCAAGAAGGACAGGGAGCTACTTGAGAGAGTCCAGCGCAGAGCCACAAAGATGATTAAGGAAGTGGAGTATCTCCCTGATGAGGAAAGGCTGAAGGAGCTGAGTCTCTTTCGCTTGGAGAAGAGGAGGCTGAGGGGTGACCTCATTAATGTTTATAAATATGTCAAGGGGGAATGTCAGGAAGGTGGAGCCAGGCTCTTTTCAGCGGCATCCACTGACAGGACACGAGGCAATGGGTGGAAGCTGGAACACAGGAGGTTCAATAAAAATATGAGGAAAAACTTTTTCACTGTGAGGGTGACAGAGCACTGGCACAGGCTGCCCAGGGAGGTTGTGGAGTCTCCTTCTCTGGAGACATTCAAAACTTGCCTGGACGTGTTCCTGTGCGCTCTGCTGTAGGTGGTCCTGCTCTGGCAGGGGGGTTGGACTAGATGATCTTTGAGATTCCTTCCAACCTCTAACATTCTGTGATTCTGTGTGTGAAAACATGGGTTTCATTTACAACCTTGTCAAGACAAGACAAAACCAAAAGAGACAGAGAACAAGGGAGTCACCTCTTAAATACCGTGATGGCAGAGGCACTGACTGGCCTGGACCTGGCCAGAGATGGGTCCGACTCCTACCTGGGGCTGAGGGAGGATTTGAAGTTTCTCATGAGTTGTCCCACACAGCTTTACCCCTGCTTCCCAAAATGCCATTATACCCAAACGCATGAAAACTGTTTAGAACTGGGAAAATTCCAACATGTCTGAATTTATAGTAATTTTTTTCTTTTCATTAAACTTCTTATGGGAACCTCTCCATCAACTTACTGGTCCTCAAAAAACAGTGATGCTTCATACCTCTTCCTGAAGAGTGAGCTAGAATGGAGTTTTCAAGTCGAGACTGGGTAAATTGAAGCACAGATTTGAACTTTACAACTCACTTCTATAATTCTGACTTACAGAAGTTTAGGGCTTTTCTGTTTCTTTGTCACATTTGTTCTTCACTTGGTCTAGTAAATAAATTTTAAAAAAATCTTTAGGGAAAATGGCAAGTTCATATGCTGACTTGAGTATTTTCTGTCACAAGCCCTTCCACTGCATGCTAGCAAGCCACATACAGAAATGTTGATTCAGTTAGAAATCAGAAATTAGCATAAATACCTGGACAACAGGTATATCCTACCTCTTATGGGCCCATTGACTCCAGCCGCAGGTTTGTCCTGCTGGTCTCTCAAGAAAGATACAGCATCTTCTGCTGTAGCAGAAATCGTCTCTGCAGTGCTCTCATGCCGAGTACGCACTGTGTTCCTGCAACAGAGAGAGGACCATGAGATCGCAGGAGGAAAGCAGCCGGGTGTCCTGCTGTCACATCAACCCTATGCCAACTGGGAATGCGTTGCGTTTTCCGTGAGCACACTATGCAAGCTCTGTCGGTGATAAACAAGCCCAGCCACTTTTTCTTTTCCATTTCTCTTTGCTTCGGTCAATGGTAATGGGATCTGATCAGTAACTGTCAGTCTTTTCGCCACCAGGCATTTATTATAATTTACTCTGTAAATACAGACAAGCAATGAACTGCAACACTGCATCCAATCACACTGCAACGCAGGAAAAATCTAAATTTGATTCAGACTCTACCACGTGAGTCCACGTGTACCACAATAGATGCATGTTATCTGTCATGTTCAGCAAGAGAATTAAAAATATTGATACACACTAAGTGTTAAGCCTGTAAGCTGAGGCCTACAGGATTTTCACTGGAATCATAGAATCATAGAATCATAGAATGGCCTGGGCTGGAAGGGACCTTAGAGATCATTTTAATCCAACCTCCCTGTTGTGGGCAGGGACGCCACCTCTCTACTAGGTCGGGAAACACGTGAGAACCGAACGGGAATCATTTTTTCCTTAAGAAAAAAAAAACATACAAAGTAAATGTCTCCCTTCTAATTCTTAACAAATCATTAGTTTTTCTGGGGAGAAGAGAAAAGGTGTAAAATTAAAGTAGCACTACAGAGAGCAACGGGAGTCGTGCAGTGAAACCATTTGAAAATTTTGTTGTTGATAGTGTCAAGTACTCATGTACTTGATAGCAAAATCATGTACTTGATAACAAATCAAGAAAGTGTCAAGGGCTCATGAGATCAATGGCGCAAGAAAAGCCTTTGGGAAGAAGTTGCATGGCATGCAGGTTTCTCAACCAGAGCTGGGCTGTTTGAGCATTCCTCCTCAAGATACATTCTCAAGATTTAGCACTGATGCACTACAGCAATGTTAAGAAGACAAAAGACAAAAAAGAAAAACCCAAACAGAAAATGTACTCTTTTTTTTTTTAAAATTTGAGGTAGTGGTAAACTCAATTTTCATCTGTCATTAAATTGCTTGTCTCTTTAACAAAGGAATAAAAAGGAGGATGTGATAGATTTTGTGTAAAAGCATGCATTTTAATCTGTTTCTCAAGTAGTGTCCCCCTATACAGTTTGCAGTCCAGTAGATGTTCTAAAATAATCCAAGCCAAACTTGAAATTTATAAACCACAAAATAAATCTGTAAAGAAAAAAAAAAAGGAGAGGAAAAGGAACCTTTCCAGGCTACTTTGGATTCTGCTTTAAAAAAAAACAATAACTCATCTTCCTGTAAAATTGCAGTTGAATGCCAAGAGACTATCACACTGAAGATCAAATAGCAGAGGTTAATTCACACTCTGTGATTTTTCTTAATAACCAGCTCGTGGAATCTTGTGAAAGCTTTATTTTTCATATATTTATTTTCATATATTTAATCCTACTGATAGTCTTTGCTAAAGTAAAACTATAGAATTTAGCATTTCAAAATGCTGCACTTCTCAGTAGAAATCTTTTTAAAAACTTATTTTCGTAGGGCAATGTGTTGGGGAAATTCTTACAGTACTTCCAGTGACCAGCATGGGATGTTGTGCAGATTCTTGTATTTAAGCACTTAAAATTTTCATTTCCCTCCACAATCCTGGCCTTGGAGGGTATTTCACCATGTGGGGCTGTGAGTAAATGATACCGTGCACTGTCTGTGAAAACTTGGGGCTGGGAGAAGAAACTTCTGGGTTTGGGCTTAACCACTCGAATCATCACAGAATCATAGCATAGTTTGAGTTGGAAATGACCTTGAAGATCATCTTGTTCCAACCCCCCTGCCACGGGCAGGGGCATCTCCCACCAGACCAGGTTACTCAGAGCCACATCCAGCCTGGCCTTGAACACCTCCAAGGAGGAGGTTTCCACAGCTGCTCTGGGCAACCTGTGCCAGTGCCTCACTGCTCTCACAGTGAAGAATTTCTTCCTAATACCTAACCTAAATCCACCTCTTCCAACTGGAAATCATTACCCCTTTTCCTGTCACTACACTTCCTGACCAGGAGTCCCTGCCCATCTTTCCTGTAGCCCCCTTTGAGCATTGAGAGGACACTATAAGGTCTCCCTGGAGCCTTCTTTTCTCCAGGCTGAATAACCCGAAGTGCCTCATCCTGCCATTGTGGGACAGGTGCCCCAGCCCTTTGACCATCTTTGTGGCCTCCTCTGCACCCTCTCCAACAGCTCCACACCAGGGGGCTCCTCAGTGTCTCTTTTTGCTGGTTCCCAACGAAAAGCTGCGGAACACACGGGAGTGGACCTGAGCGAGAAGCTGTGCAAGGGCTGGGACCCGACCCAGAAGCTGTGCGCACCACAATGCATGGGTGGCAGAGGCCGAGCCTCCCCAGCGACCTCCCAGCGGAAGGCAGCCAGGTACCAGCGCTGGCCAGGGGCACCGCGAAGTCGTTTTTCTGAGAGACAAACAGCGCAGATGGCATGGGGCATCTAAACACGGTGGTAGGGCATCTATGAGCTGCATTAGGAGAGGAGCAGCTGAGATGCATGTGAGCAAGGCCAGCCCCAGAGATGCTCCTGGCGATGGAAACAGTTGCCATGGAGACCGCAAGGAGAGGCCGAGCAAGGGAATTACCGATTTGCCAGAGTCTGAGGGTGCCTGATGCTGAACAATGCAGGGCGACTCCGCCACAGTGCCAGCTCCGTGTCTGCGCCTGAGGAGCACAGAAACCTTTTGGTTTGCTGTGCTGCAGCTGGCGGGCACCACTCTGTTAAAGGTACTTGTGTTTAACAGGAAGAAAAATGAAAAAGCACCAGCAATAAAGGCAGTAAAACCCTTACCAAGCCGAACGGTTCCCCTTGTCTGTGTGGAAGAAGGATTTCTGCTGATGCTGTCTTAACCTCTATCTCACCATGACTCACGGACAGCAGTCTCAGTGTGAAGGAAGGAGAGGAGGAAAATCAATAACGTTGGATCACTGGGAAGCCATCGGGAGCACAAGGACGATGGCAGTTCTCGTTAGGGCAGGTGTTGCTCCTCCCTGAACATCTGCTTCTCCAAACCCCTGTTTCACAGCCTCAAGGTCACGTGCGGTGTAAAGCAGCATCGCACCACTGGCCAGTCCTGGGTTTCGACTTCTACTGACATCAGTCATTAATACAAAACAAAATGAAAATTCCTAAATGGCAAAAAAAGAAAAAGAAGCAAACATCACGGGACACTTCTGTATGCAGTAAGGAAAATAGTTTTTTCAAGCCATAAAAATAAGAATTTTATGCTAACTGTGAAGTAAATTGTTGTCATCCTTATGAAGAAAAAAAAAAGGAGTTTTTAAGCTTCACACTAAAACTTTTCCGTACAGCATTATTGCCAGTTTAACCTGGCTGCAAGAAAGTTATATCCTTTTTTTAATAGAGATGTTCCTGTTCACGGAAGCACTTTGAGGACATCTTTTGGCTTTACTTGAAGTAAAGAAGGCAAAGAAAGAGAAGCACGATTATTGCTGCTACTGCTTTCACAGGGAAGACGGAAATTTTGAGATTCTTCTGGTGAACAACAAATGTTAATTCTATTTAATTTTTGTTGTATTATCCACAGCACAGCTAAAATGGGTGCTTATTCAGATTTTCATGGTATGTGCAAGTGTCTAAATAAAATACCGTGTCAGTTAAATGCATCAAACAATACATATCAAACAACACATATTTGTTCGAAGTCACTGTTTGATTGTGAAAGATACTAAACTGAAGTCTCTGGCTGGACTTACGTACTGGGGCTTGTATAATTAATCCAGGGCAATTGGAAATAGTTCACAGCTCTTTGCTTTGCTGAGATCATCCCTAGGAAGACGTAGAAAATTAAAATAATGCTTTTGAAGAGTTTTGGAGGCCTGCTAAAGATAAGATGTAATAGAGTAAGTGTACAATTTAATTAACATAAATACAATAGGATTTTTTTCTTTCAGCTAAAGGCTATAATTATACAGCAGTAATGAAAGAAACAGATTGGTTTTCAGAGAAAATAAGTTTGTAGTCATTCATAATTCATGTACTCCCTAAAGTATCCCTTAATAGGGTTTAGGTGGTTCTAGGAAATACACAGTGAGATGTTCTGATGGGCTATTTTTGTGTAATTGAAGTTTTAATTATCCTCTTGTGACTTTCAAGTTCAGGGGTAAGTGAAAAGAACCCACCGGCTCACCCTCATCTATGAGCCGTGTGGCTGCTGCAGGTTGACCCAGGCAGCAGCTGAGCACCCACGTGGTCACTTGCTGATGGAGGGTGAAAACTCATGGGCCAAGATAAAGACCACCTAATGGGAAAGAGATTTTTTAACAAAAGTGATGAAACAGAGTCCTTCACCACCTCCCACAAGCAGACTGACACCCAGTCAGTCGCTGAGCAACGGCTGCTCTGGCAAGCCTTCACCACTGACCACGATGGTACGGAAAGCCCCTTGGCCAGCTCAGGTCACCTGTCCCAGCCCTGTCTCCTGCCTGTGTCATCCCATTCCCAGAGTGCTTGCTGGGGGAGCTGAGACAGCCCTGATGATGTGCACGCGCTGCCCAGCACAAGCCATCACATCAGCGGTCGCCGCTGTGCCAGGACGTTTCATTCATGATGCAGAGTGGAGCACTCGGTGGAACGTTGGGAAGGACGTTAACTCCATCCCAGCCAAGCCCAGTGCAGTAGTTCAGTTTATTTTCTCACAGCTTCCTCTCGGTAGAAATGATCACTGCTTAAGGGGTACTTTCCACCATTACTGATGAAATCACCTGTACACTTCCAGCTTCACCTCCCTTGGCTTTGGAAGGTGTGCTTGGGAGCTAAGCCAAGCAGAAACTGAGGGAGGGCTTCTAGGAGAAATCTATTCCAAGATTTCTTTTGATTGTCTTTGATAGCTTAGAACTCGATCATGAAGGTGCTGAAGACTGGTTGCTTAAAAATTTGTAGTTTTCCAACCACTATTTTGAATATACCCATGACAGGAAGGTTGGATTAAAATGATCTCTAAAGTCCCTTCCAGCCTAGGTCATTCTATGATTCTATGATTTTGAATAATATTTGAGCTTGTAATGGTGTCTTCCTTCTCTTCTAAAGACAGATAAGAAGTGTTCAGTTGGAAATCAAGATGTATCTCTGTAGATCTAAAATAGTGAATGTTAGAAATACATCTGGATTAGCTTTTAATTCCCACTGTTAAAATCTGAGTTTTGAGTATGAAGCAGTATAGTGAAGGTTAAAATGACAAATGGATACACAGCTACTGAAGGCAGTTTATGCCTGAAATTATTCTGAAATCAGGCATCAAAGAGAAGCGTGTGTGTGATGGGGATGATATTGTTACACAGCATCAGAAGGCTGCTTAAATAGCCGCTTCTAACAGGATCAATTTAATGCACTGCAGAGGAATGAAGTTAGGGTCTGTGGATGCTGTCACCCAACACATTTCAACCTTTTTGAAGTTTGCACTAAGATGCCTCCTAAACTCTCTTTCAGGCTCTTCCTGGTGCATTCTGGTTGCCAGCTCGAAATGGGTGTTTATTACAATTCTCAAAATGCTCCCAATTTCAAAATCGCACCCTGAATTTTGCAATCTTGTGATATTCACCTGGCTTCACTCAATTTAGCAGAAGGTCTTCAGTCTGCTCCAGGTGTTTTCCTGAACTTCATTCAGTGATTCTGGAGTTTAGTTAACAATATAGATGGGTTTTTATCTTTTGTACTCATCTAAACTTCATTTACAGGTCATTCATCATCCCTTTTTTACATCTTCCACAATCTTGTTTCAAGGTCAGTAAGTACTTGTCAGTAAGTGACATGAAACAATTCAACATTGCCTGCTAAAAGTTTGGGTTTTTAAAGTTACATAAGAAATTCTTAAAAAGGTGTGATTTAGTAGGTTAGAAAGACTTTTGGACAAAAGCTCCTCAATTGCTTCTGAAAATTTTAACCTAGTATTTCAAATACTACAATGTTTTTTGGTTTTTTTTTTAACAAAACAAAGTAACACAAACCAAACCAACACAAAACTACACAAAACAAAACCTATATAGGCCATAATTCCAAAGTACTTGTAACACAAGCCAATCATATTACAATTAAGCTTAATTTAGACTTACGAATTTCCACCGTGTATAGATTTATCCTTAGCAAATTTTCCAACTTCCATTCTATTTTCAGGACAACTTATCTTGATATGTAAAAAAACATAATTACAGTTCTTGTTATTTTAGTCTTTGTCTCTGTATGATATCTGTGGAAAAACTGTTGAAAAAGATTTTCCACTCAAATCAGAATTATCCATCAGTTTCTTAATATTGTTCTTATCTCTTTGCCAAGGAAACCAGGTATCGTCTAACAGAAAAAGCTTGAGAGATATGGCTCATGCTCTTCCAACAGACACACAGGATAGTGACAGGGCTTAAATAAAACCAAAGAAAAGTTATGTATTTTGATCCTCTTGAGCAAAAATATCAACTACTCAACACACCCTTCTTCCAACAACCTGATGAAATTCAAGGCAAAGGACAGATGGGAACTGAGAAATTTGGAATAGTGATGATGACGTTGTCAATTTAACGTGATTGACTCTAATGAATCACATAGCAGTAGTGGCATATTTGAGTTGTATTTTCACATAGTGACTCTTTGTTGTGCAAAGTAGTGTCAGCTGGCGATGTCATTCCACTTGCCACATTGCGCAATTAGCACAAGCTCGCAAATACCAACTATTATAATTTGTGAGAGACAGGTATTTAAACGCTAAGAAGATCTAGGCAGATTTTAAAATTCAGGTGAGGGAGGTTTGGACAGCCAATGTGCAACACAGTTTGGAGGACTCCGGCCACCAGGTCTCCTAATTTTTAAAATCTCCACTTTTACTTGCCTACTGCCCAGGAATAATCCTTCCAGGTGTGCTGGCATTTTCTCATCCTTGTGCTGTGCCAGGCACAAAAGGGTCTACAATTACCGTAGCGCCAAACTAGCAAATATCTGGGGAGACTGATATTGCTATTTGTCTTACAGAAGGGAAGATATTAACTCCCAAGGTTAGCAAATCTGACATGAAATACTAGTTACACATACAATTGCAGAAGAAAGAAAGGAACGAAATTTTGCTATTCTCAAAAAAACCCCCTCAGTTAGATCTGCCTGTGACAGTCCTGCCCACAAAGTGTGGGAGTGTCTGTCAGAAAATCAGCTTCCAAGGTTCAAGTGATATGTCTTCATCAGCAGCTTCACCAAGAAAGTGCCAACCCTTTATATTGATTTCTCCACTGCACCCATTAGTCTTTGCCACTTTCTGTGGTTCTGGGAACCAGGGAAATTTAAGCCACTCCAATGAGTTCATTTGGCAACGTGGATCTTGTGCTGGTAGTGGGCATTTGCAAGTGCTCAGACTGCCTGGAGCAATGTGAAAGAAAGGGATAAAAAAAGTCTGCTGATAGAAATACCGGCAAAGGCAACATGTGATTTCACAAGTTTGGACTTAAAATAGAACCTCAGGGCAGAAAGCAATTATCAATAGGAGCTGATAAACTTTTGAAAGCAAAACCCTCTACGAAAAACTTGATGCAGTTTTATTTCATGACATATATCAATGAGTCACAAAGCTGTCCAAACATTTTTTTATGGTGAAATATCTATTTTGAGATCTTTTATTTGGTGAGACCCCGTGCATAGTCATAGTGAGGCAATTTCAGGCTCCTGGAAGGTGTTTTGCTCTTGAAGCTTCTGATCTTCTTCCTCAAATTTGTGAAGATGAGTTTGAGTGAAAAGATTTATTCAAACAGAGTTGAAAACCAAATAGATCTGTGGACAGAGCTTATGTTTCTATGTAGGAATTGTCACGCAGCCTGGAAGTGGCAGCGCTGCCTTCCAGCAGCCAGAGGCAGCAGGAGGAACGGAGCTGAGCGATGCCTGAGCTTTAAAGTGGGTAACTACAAAACAAGTTTAATCAGAAGATTTTTTTCCTAATCACCCTTAAAATTCAGTTCATAAGTCAAACTGCTTTTTTTGTTTTTGTTCAGTCACCCTTACAAATTAGTTACATGGCATAACATGTTCACCTCAGATGTGCTTTTTGCCATAATGAACAAGATATGAATTTTCAGTCAAGAGTGAATACATTTTTTTCTCACTGAATTTATGATTTTCAAATGACTAGATATGAAACCCAGTAAGTTTTTCTTCCAGCTAATTGTACTCAGAAAACTGTGAGTTTACCATATTTAATCTGGGAGACAATTCATAGGTCACAAGCAGGTGCTCATACTTAGACCAGCTCTGTCTTAGACACTCTATAAAGTAAAAAAATGGTCAGACAGGAATTAGCAATAATAAACTATTCTTATGTCATGGAATCAAGGGAATTGCTTGGATTAAGTGTGTGAATTAGTAAATAGATGAAAACAACGATCAAAAAGGCAGTATGGTTCTCCTTTTGGAAAGGTAATGCAGAAGGGCTTATTCACTGAGAAGAGAAAAAGTAAGTGATCAATATTAATTCTGCTTAAAGAGTCACGTTGTCCTCTGACACCAAAGTCTGCAGCCTATCTGGGGCAGGGTGCTAACAGTAAGCAACAACTCCTTCCTTACACCTGCTGCTGATAACTGTGACCCAGGCATCTGGCCCCAAAAGGAAAAAAATGTTAATTTTCACTGAAGTGCCTCCTGCAGGCATAGTAGGAGAGAAACTGCCCTCTCTGATTCAGGAGGAATGTGGCTAGGTGTGCATTCCCAAGGGATTTTGTGAACTTTAGGTGTGCCCTCAACCA
>CM036658.1:8647188-8662188 GCA_020746105.1 Trogon surrucura
GAGGAAGGAGAAAGAAAGAGGGAAGAAAAATGAGTCATGCTTTCCATCAGCAGAAAGCAGAGACTGTCACAGAATTCTGGTTCTTCCTCGGATCATTGCTCCGAGGTGGTACCCCTACTTGCAAGAGGCTGCAGAAGCCCACAATCCTACCACTTGCTCTGCCTGTGTTGATGCACCAGAAACCCGGCCATCACGTTGCCTCGGAGAGATGGTCAGAGTGTGTGCGAATCGCTGGTGTGAGAAGGTCACCCCACCCTGTGACAGCAGCCCTTCCCTAAGCCCACCTCCCCATCAGCGGCAGAAGCAGCAAACTCACTGTCCCGCAGGTTTCCTGCCCTCGGGTGTCACTTCCTTCACCTCCACTTTGGCAGACGTTGCCCACGTCTGCTTTGCAAGAGTGCCAAGCTGTGTCTCCTTAACACCTGTGAGGTCAGTCCGTATTTAAAGGCTACAGAAGAGAAAGAGAGATTGAATTACTTGTTTTAAAACCAAAACAATCCCAAACCAGGTGAAACTCAAATTGACACAGATACAGAGCATTTCAGAGTCATTGTCTCATCACTGTACTCTTGATCACCGACCTAGAACTGCATTTTTTCCTGTGGTCACATACTGCTAGGTACATTTTAGCCTGTTTGTTAACCAGACTTTGCCTTCACCCAGGTGAGGGAACAGGCTTCCCAACAGCTGCCGAAGGTCAGCCACACACCACTTACTCTGGGAAAGACTCTGTGCTGCAATACATGTCTGCACTGCAACAACGTGCCATGTCACCCCTCGACGCGTGGCAGCCTGGGAGGTATCAGTGTGCAAAACTTTTAGGAAATCGGGAGAAAATAAGAGGTGTTTCCACAAATTAATACTCCAGAAGTAGCAATAAACCTGTAAACCACTTAAAATTTATTGTGATATAACTGTGTAGAAAAATACTGGTGATTTAAAAGCTAAATACTTCACTGCTCCTCACAGCTCTCCTTCTGGGATGCGGGATAAGCCACACTTCTTCATCACATCCTCGGTGAGCAGGTCTTCAAGTAAATATATAGAAATGAGTGTGCACAAGTGGACAACTGTCTGAAGGAGAACAAGGCGATGCAGAATATCTTCGATTTGACACTGTATAACAGCAAAACAATCTACCCAGAAAAGAACTGCATCACAGCAGCTGACATCTGAAGAGCACTGAGGCCACATAAATATTTTTATGGTCTATGAAGTGCTACAATATCTGCCACATGCAAAAGCGGTACCTTCACTGTTTCAGAAAGAAACAGTGGTAAGAAAGATGGAAAAATGAAGAAACAGTTTGGACACCTTTCCAGGCCTGGATTTCCCATTGCTGGTACACAGTGCTGTCCAATTTCTCGCCTTTGGAGATGTACTGCTTTCTGAAATAGACTGGGAAGGAACATCGTCCCCTTCAGCTTGGAAGGACTGTCTCCTTCCTTCCTCTGCTCAGAGCAGACTCTGGTTTCTGACACTGGCCAGAGTGCACTAAAACAGCAGCTTCTCTTAAAAAACAGTTTTCCTTTTCTCTCGAGCTTCCTGAGGTTCCTCCTTCCTACCAAAAATAACACCCGAGCACAATTTGTGATATTCTCTAAGGCACTTTGATTTCTCACTCTTTCTTAGAAGAGAGAATTCTCAGACATGAAATACCAAATAAATCACAAAAACAGAGCAATGTGATCAGACACGGTAGGCTAGATTCTCAGGAAACAAAAATTAATAAAACTCTGCTGAAGTCCTTGGAACTAAGCCAACTTAATTTAAGTAAAAGATGAAGGACCCGGGCTATAGGCCAAATGCACTGTTACTTTTAATCTTGCATTTGAAGTGGTGGATTGAAGTATTCAGAGCTGAGAAATGTTGTGTATGTTTAAAAGATGTCAAATTTCTTTGCACCACTTGCGTTCCCTTCATCTTACATTTCCCTTGCTATCACATACCCCCTTTCTATCAAATACCCACACAACTCTTACAGAGATTTCTCTCAAAGTTTCTCAGTGACATTGGTCAGTGAAACATGGTTGGAGGTGTTTTGAAGAAGCTACCAGAGAACGTACATATTTCTCAAGCCTGTCTCCTAGATATTGCTTTGTGAAAATAAGACGTGTGCAGACCTGAGTGTTGACAAGAACTCTCATCCTTGCAATTATATGCCTTCAGATGCAGGACTTCTGGTTGACCCTATTAAGATTCCTCATCTGCACTTGTTGGAACTGTATTGTCCACCAGACTACCATGTGCGATGGAGTGACGGTGTATTACATTCTCCACCCAAAAATACTACTTCCGTATTTCCTGAAAAAAACCCCAACGAAAATATGGAGAGCTTTCCAGCCTGTTTTCTTCTCAATTTTGTTCAGCTAGAAGATAAACCCTAGACCCAGGCTGGCACTTCGTAAACCATCAGTAAATACAGAAAATGACAGAGCTCTAAAAGACAGCTTCAGCTTATGGAAAACTGCAGTGCAACAATGAAATTTAAAATGTGTGTAGACTTCAGAATGCATTTGGTGCAGTACCTGTCAGAAGGTCATAGCCCTGGAGTCTTCAAGACATCATGTTCAGGGCAATCAACTCCAGTGTCTGTCACTGGACGTTGAAAACACCAGGATGCCATGTGAAGTTCAAATTTGGCAGCAGCTACCCATTCAGGACAGGTTGGTATATGTCATTCACAACTTCATAGCTGAAACTCTGATAGTGTCAGTTTATGAGGTTTAACACCTCATCAGCACTTACAAGAAATGCATAATGTCCAGGATGTCTCTGTAATAAAAGTCTGATGGACGGTTCTCAGACTGAGCATTATTAGTCCTTCTTCAGCTACAGCTGACCCACAAGACAGGACATGAATTGTCCTGCTGATAGATATTTTCACCTTTCAGTGGATTAGGCAGATTATAGGAGCCGTGTCCTGCACATGGACATTTTGGAAAGACGGGTGAAGTGAAAATACTATAGAGAGATCAGGATGAAGAAGAAATTTGCTCCTATACTGATGCAGATCCCTAAACTTTGCCTGTGCATTTAAATGTTCCCTTCTGCTGCTACCTAGGTCCATCAAAAAAGACGAAAAAAGCACTCATTCCAACAGGATCATACTAACAAGGCAGTATGGAGCATCTCACACATCATTCATACGCCAGCCACTACCACCTGTGCAAGGAATGTGCTCCAGACAATCTGGTTTTAGAGTTTGCTTTTAATTATCTAGTAATTTATTTTGCGATGTAGCAGGCTGTGTTTTGTTCAACAGCTGATTTTTGCTCTGTTGATAATTTGGTTTTACGATAGAAGATCTTCACGGTAAATAAAGGGGTAAAAGTGTTAAAATGGTTTAGAGTGTGAGTTTAAAAATGAAATGGGTGAGTAAACAACACATTTCCCACAGCTTTGTCTTAGTGGTGTGTAGACACACTTTCCGCCTTGACACTTGCAGGCTGACAGCATCTGTGCCATATTTTCCTCTGCAAGCAGCAAGAGGGGAGGTTGGAATTAACATTTGTTTAGCTCTTTTTAAAAGGTAGCTTTATATAGTACACACACAGGCATGCACAAACTGAAATCTACAAAAACGTCATTTTCCAATGCAAATTCTGCATGTGTTTCAGATTAGTCATTATTTAACATCAGGAAACTGGGATGCTGTGCATGGCAGTGCTCTATTTGTAAGCAGCAAAGAGAGGCAGCTTGACCCGGAGGCAAAACAAGGAAGTTTTTGAGATGGACTTTACTCTTGCACCATCCTGATAAGTATCCGATTGCATTGTCAAACAATTTAGCATCTTGTTTGCCAACAATTTTACTAAAGGTTGCTCATTTATCGCTTCTCTGTTGCTTTATTGGGCTAATCTTCTGGGATAGCAAGGGCAGCTGGCTTCCTCCTCAGTGATACTGCTCACGTGTCTGGCTGTGAATGGGCTTTTCTGGCTTTATAAAAGCTATCCCATTTTTAACCTTAATGGTGAGAGTACGCTATCGTACAGCTGCCTGTCAGTGCAAGCCAGACACTGCCCCTTACTCTGGAAGGTGGGGAAGTTTCTGGATATCCTACCGCAGGGGATCTTACCTGTAAAGAGTACACCTCCTCAAAGCCACGTTCAGCAAGTCCATCAGTGCCATTTCCATCTTAATCCCACCTGCTTCACGGTCATTTTGCTTGCTTGTTTTGTGTTTGACTTTTCTATCTGATATGATTTATGCCCAGATTCTGACGTCCTGGCTCTGGCTGACCAGCTCTCAACTTCGTGCATGGGTCTGTGCTGTTCCTTGCCATTGCATGAGCAAAGATTTCATGTGATAGCTCTTACTAGTCAAGGACATTCTCCTTTCATCCTCCTTTCACTCCCCTGAGTAATACCATACAACGGCTCACTTGAAAAACCTGTTTGAACAACACTAAAATGATGTTCTACTTCCAGGAAAATTCCCATGAGGATCAAAATAATTGTTTGTGATTCCTTACTTCCCTCTACACAAGAACAACAAAGAGTTTAACACAGTTTAATTTATTTTGCTTCCTTCAACTGCCTCTGTCTGGTGAAAACATGAAATACTGCTGAAGGCCAGAAAGAAGAAGCTGAAAGCAACAAAAATTTTGGAATACATTTATAGCTCACCGTTCAAACGTATTTACCTTATATACTACCACACTACCTGCCCTAGCTAGCCAGCTGGGGTCCTACAGAAATAAGGACTGTGTATTCCTCACTAACCACATCTGCATCCATACTCAGTTTGACAGAAGGGCTGAAAGGGGATTAGTTCCTAGTAGATGGCTGTGCAGGAGTGTGAAAACACACAGCCCCTGGTAATAGGACACTGACCGCAGGAAGAACAGAGTAAAGCAAGCTCCAGGTAGTGAGAAAATGTTATAAACTTTCTTAACTGCAAACCAACATTTTGCCAATACTTGCATCATCCTCCATAGCTATCTACATCCATCATCTTGGAGAGAAATCATCAGGAAAGCAAGCTCCATTAATTTTGCCATTTATTGAACTATTCACGCTTGTGGGATGCTGTCTGTACCTGTCTTAGACTGCAGGCTCCTGGGGACAAGCCTCCACTTTGTTTTGCTTGCATAACAATAAGCACTGTAAAAAAACTCTGGTTAATAGGAGATCTGTCATGCAACCCAAACAATCCCTGTTTTTTTTTCTGATATGGTGAAATCAAGCTCCTCCCTGCTGTTATTAGGGAAGTTTTGGCAGGCTTCAAATGAAGTAACAGTGTCACAGAACATAACCTGCTCCTGTGGCTGCTAAAGCACAGAGTAACTACAGAAGTTAGAGCTGTGGTTCGAAGGATGGTTTTCCTTTTAGGCTCGTGTATCTTTCCAGGCAGTGAAATAACCACAAAAACCTGCAGATATGGATGTAAATGTAATGCGTAGCCAACAGATTAACTTGTGCACGAACCATTTCTGGTGTGCCGTGCCAGTTGAAGTGCTGAAAAAGCATCCTGTAAATTGATGCATGTACAGTATGTGGTCTCTTAACTGGCTGCTAGGGTTAGAAGAATACTAATTAAGAAACGGGAAAATGATTTGTTACTACCACAAGCAGCTTCAAGCTTCAGGTGACTTCAGTGTAGACTAACTATTCATTTGTTTACAGTCTTTTACAGCAAACTTCCACAAGAAGGGGCCAGAAAGAAAACAAACAAACAAACAAACCCCCAAAACATCCTGCAAAGCAGCTTTGCGACAACACTGACAAACTGCTTAGCATTTCCCATTGCTGAGGTTATGTGCTGGGGCATGTCAGAGCAGACCAAGAGACATTCTGAGGAGGCAGAATTTCACCAGGCTGCTTTGTTTTACTAATTTTAGGAACCAGCTAGAGGGTATCAGAGGACAAAATGCTGCTTCAGATGACTGCGTAGCCAAGAGACACTGAATCTGGAAAGAGAAACCTCCAGTGACTGCATCCAGGGAGAATAATTTGGAATTGTAGGCAGAATTCCCCATTGCCTTGCCACTTGTGTTGGTGTACTGCTGTCGCTACACACGATGCAGTTCAAATGACAACCTCTTTTACATGGTTTGTGCAAACATAAATTAAGACCAAACTGAAAAAGCACTGGTCGTTTAGACCTGCTTCTTGAAGAATGTTACACACCTATTTCCAGTGCAACATAGGGTGTACTGATATCAACAGAAAGAAGGAGTATGCTTATGTAAACCTACACCAATTGGACACCTCTGTCAAATCCTTTGGTGTGTTCTATCTCTGTCATCCTTTCAGTTGCATAAATCTATTCTCACAGTAATTAAAGTCAGATCTTGCTTTGCGCTCTCCAGGTCGCACCACATAATATTTTGCACACTTTTATCCAGACTGTTTAAGGCGTAGATCAGAAGAGCTATGAAAATGCAGTTTGTGGTCAAGTAATCAGAGCAACGCTAGCAAGAAACTTGTCACTCATCAGAGGAGGAAAATGCAGTCTGATTTTTCCAGCCCTTATTGTAAGAAGTAGTTGCTGTTCTAGCATTTAATGCAAAAACTGTTGTCTTTTCTGGCGGCTAATCCCTGGCAGATGGAGACACAAGTTTGCGGCTTAGTGCATTAGTGATTCTTCATTGTGTTGGTTGCATGGTAATACCAAACGCAGAGCAAATGCATTACACATCAACAGGAGAGATCCAATGAATAACAAAATAATCAGATAATGCCTCAGACACACAATTTTCTTTCATTGTATGTACAACCTTCCTGTTAGGGCTTCTGCCCCAGACTTTCCCCCAGTGACCACAGCAAGTCTTTGTCACTGCCTCGCTCTCATTAGGTCAGATATTTTCCTGAATATTACAGAACATTATAGCTACCAGTCCTCTCGCTTTCTGGAAGAAACAGGTCCAGGAACGAGCAGGTTTACAAGTTATTAACATTCCATCCCTCTTTACAGATGATTAACCAGCTTGTGCACCTGAAGAAACCCTATTGCATTAAGAAATCAGGCAAAAGTACTTCTTTCATATGTTGGGAATGTTGTTTATTTTCCTAGCTGCATGTTCCAGACCAGGAAAACTGGGCTTCTTTAGCTTCACAACTTGCTCTCCCAACGAAGGGAATCTTTGAAAACCAGGCATGTCTGTTGGTGACATCCGTGGGTAACTAGCACCCAGCCCTGCAGGAGCAGGGAAAGAAATATTCCAGCTCTGCAGGGAAATCCCAGCTTGATCCACAACTGGCTTTGCTCTTGCCTTTAGCATAGTGTACAGAAAAAGCACTAATAATTAAGAGTTAAATTAAGTCTGAGTTACATGCCACCGTGTGTTCCCTGCAACTCCACAAATTCATTTTTAAGTGATGTTTTTCTTGAGATTACTCAAGATTTGTGAGTTTAAGCGGATCATGCAAGAGAATTAGTAAACCTGCAGATAAAAATCTTTAAAAAATAAACCCTGAACACACTGCTGCTGAATGACCTTATGAAATCAGCAGGACCATGAAAGTCTTTGTGTTATTACTAGAAAATACTCTGAGTTTCATGAAAGAGTAAACAACAGAATAGGTTTGAAAATGGTTCCTCTTCCACTGACTGCAGACGCTTTCACTGGTCACAGACAGGCAGTAGGAAGCCCGAAGCGTGAACAACTCTTCTGACCCTGTTAAACCTCAGTCACCTCCACTGAGACTCATCGTGCTTTAAGGAAACTCACCTCACATCTGAAGCGTGAAAAAATGTGGTTTGGAAAGAGGCAGCAGCTCCCTTCACAACTCGGCTGTCCTGCCAGCGGTTGAATCAGCAGGTCGGCTTCGCGCTGTGACTCAGGCCAACAGTTATTGGTTTCCTGTCGCCTGCTATTGATGGTGTCACTGTGTCAGGTTTTGCTGGTGGGGAGCCACTAGTGTGTTTCACTCAGACAGTCTGAGCTGTTTTCTTGTAATGAATTCCACCATACCTTTGGATGCTCAGAGCATTTTTCAAAAAATTTCATTCGGTAACAGGAAACTTGACCAGGAAAGTTCTCCCATGCTGGGCAGGATGTGTGCTTGGCCGGCAGTGATTCCTGGGAGCAGAAACACAAGTAAATACAGCTGCAAATCCACATGTTCCCTCCTCTCGAGCTCTGACAGAGCTGTGTGGTGAGGAAAATTTTTGAAGTTCATGGCTCTCTGCCTAGATGATCAGAGAGGAGTCTATTAGCGGGAGTACATAGACCTGGGAAACACGACTGCCAACCCTTGGATCCTCTCTGTCTTAGACTCTCATTGCACGCTGCTGTAAGCTGACAGTCCTACTTACAACAAAGTAAAAGGAGGATCACACCAAAGTGGCGGAAGAGTCCAAACTTGGGCTAAACTGACAAGCCATGATTCAGCAGGGATAATGCCAGCTGAGGAGCGGCTCACCTTCCCTGTCTCTGCTCATGCTGCCACAACAGCACGCCCTCCAGGGACCACGGCACCAGCTCGGCAGTGCAGTATCTGCCCACTTCAGCTGGGCATCGGCTGCCCGCCTGCCAGGTGTGCCGATCCGTGACGCTGAGCAAGGGCTCTGGAGCCCTAAGCGTTGTGCAATGCTTCCTCCTTGCAGGGATGTGTATAAAAATAGGGTGGGGTTTTGTTTTATTTCAAGGTATGTGTACTTATGTACATACGTGCACATGTGTGTATGGATGGATGGATCTATCTATCATCTCTCTATCTCTCTATTTCTCTATCTAATGATCTATCTATCTTTTTTTTTTTCCTCTGTCAGTAGCAGTACGGGGTCTTCTATGTTCTCCCAAGCAAGTCGATAACATTTTTACCAAAATTCCCTATTCCTGTTGATGCTGAGATTATTCTCTAAAAAAACTGAGCATGGGCTGAGTCCTGCTCTCATGGATAGTGGCACAGATGCTGCTGTGCTGGTAATGCCCCTGCTTGCCTCTTTCATTCCCAGCCCCGCACACTCTTACTGTTGTTCTCGGCTTTGAACTGGCACTGTTTCCTTCTCTCCTGCCCTCCTCGCACACAAGCACTCCTGCATCAGCACTACAGGCTGTGTAGTTTAGGTGTTTTCTAGAAAGTGGCAAGAGGACAAAACACCCATCCTCAAGTTGTGGCTGGAGATGATGGAGAGTACCTGAGTGATCTTTGAACCTGGTGACTTTGCCTGTGCTAGCAGCGTAGGTCCAGCAGCAGGGAAGAACCTTGGACTTAACGGCACAGGGCCACACACTTCCTCAAACCATAACCTGGCTAGTCTTCTGGAGTGGCCATAGACACCCCAATTTTGACAATCCCGCTTAAGGACAGGACAAATTTTATATCTATCTCCACTGCTGCCATTCTCCAAAACACGCCACAGAGTTATTCAGTTAGCTTTTGTCCAGTCTTATTGTTAAGTTCTAACAATGTAGTTGGGGTGTTACATTAGGTCTGGAGAGGGGAAGGGGCAAGCCAAGAGTGAAAAGGAAGAGAAGGTACAAGCGCAGCTCAGAAAGTCACGAGCGCCTCAGGCAGGATTTACACTTACTGTGCCAGAGTGTTTTGTAACGTGATCCTGCGTGGCCTTTTTGCTCATCAATGGCATATTGCCTTGACACTGATTTCCAACATGGTTTTACCTTCACTCACAAGGTTACCATGGAAACTTCTATGCTTGAGAAACTGGAAAGACCCAGCTGTAGGACTGGAGAATACACAAATCAGTAAGCAAGGAAGTAAGTCTGAACAAAGCAAGGGATTCAGATACGTACCTTTTCATCAAAGCTGCACCTGAATGTGTTACAGAGGGCAAGAAAGGTACCGTGTCTCAGCAGAAGCCATGCGTTATAGAGACTAGTGAAGGCTAGTGAAGATGCTGAACTAAAATCTAGAGAAGATATAATCATGCATACAAATGTTTGAATATCAACATTATCCTAGAGCATGATAAACACCCAGCTTTTCTCAACTTGTCCAAGGCCATATTTTGGCTTCTCTAGCCTCAAGACTACAATCAACTTCCCTCCTTTCCCAGTAACATAAACTAGTTTTAACCACCATTGCATAAGTGCAATATATTCCTTCTTCCCATGCTGCTCTTGTCTCTCCTTCCTTCTTTACTTCACATAGTACAATAAATCAGAATTTGATTTGCTGTCTTGAACTAACATGTGCACTTGGGGATGCACTATGTGGTGGTACTTTTTTTATTTTCTGAGAGTGAGAAATGCACTGCATTCAGAGGGGATTCTGCCCCTGTCAAACATCACAACTGTCATATACCAGCAGCAGCACAGAGTAGCTCATACTCTGTGGGTCACAGACAAAAGACCGGGAAAAAAGCGTTGCAAAAATGAACTTAATTGTTTCCCTCCCTCAGCTGTTTACCACTACAACTAACACTAAAAAAATTTAGTGTTTGCATTTAATAAATATGGTGAAATACTTTACATGGCCATCTTTATTAACTCACTGATGCTTTTGAAAGAATTAAGACACATAATGAATTAAGCTACTTACTTAGGAAAAAGCTTTTTTTCTTCTCTCTCTCTGTATACGTAACTCTCAGTTACAGCATCTTTGGCAGCCTTTCTGCTGGCTGGTAGTTGCACTTCCACAGCATCAGCTGCACTGAGTAAACCTTGGGAGTAAAGCTGAGGAATGCACTTCATTCCTGAGAACTCAAACCGACCTACTAAATGCTCAAACCACTTCTCAGTGACCTTGGGGAGGGCACAACTGCAGGCTAATGCTCCCTACTAGAAACACACACTTTTTGTCAAGCACAAGGCACCATCGTACCTTAATTTGGGTGATGTCTCAGGAGACTGGTTGTTGAAATCACGCTATTTGCCATTGCTCTTTATAGGACAGAGCAGACACAGCCTGTGCTTAGACAAACAGAAAGCAATTGTTTCTATTGCTAAATAGGTCCTTTTAGCACTTTATTGCCTAACTAGTTGTTATTACTATCAACTGTCCTTAATCCTGTCCTGTGGTGAATTCTTATTTTCCACTTCTGAAATGAGAATCTCTGTCTTCGCAAAATTTTCTTTTCCTGCTCTTTTCGTGGTGTCAAGGTTTCATGGCAGTACAGGAGTTTTCATTAGTTGGATATTTGCACAGCAAAGCTCATGTTTGACTTCATGCATGAGGGAGTGAGAAGCAGGAATTTCTGCAGAAGACAGAAAAGAAAATGATACTTAGTAATATGAGAAAGGCAGCTGACAGGGATTGACATTATTGGGAAAGTCAATTTGCAGCAAATCACTGCGCCTGAAGAGATATGAGACCGGGGCACCTTCATATATTTTCCCCATTTAATATATGGCCTTTCATTCCCTCATTCTTCCTAGGGATAACTCGAATCCGTAATTATTCTTAGCCTTTTTTCTAAAATTTGGGAAGTTTCTATGCTGCCCTCCTATTTCCCTTCGTCAAAACAGATGGTTTGGATTTTGACACAATTCAAAGCAGGTTTGTCAAACTGCCTGTACCCAGCCATCAGACTAGGAAGCTTCTCTCCCAGATCAGTTAGAAAAAGGCATCTTTTGCAAAAGGGAGTTTTAATACCTTTGCCTTGGTGCTGTACATCAATATACAGTAACTCCAGAGCGCAGGCTTTTGCCTTTTGCTCTCAGGGTAACGATACCTACAAAAACTTACTATGAGATACAGAGTCCTTATTATCATGCTGAATATCAACAATTTCTAGCTATATTTAAAATGTGTCAGGAAAAAAACACTTTAGACAATACAAGTTAATCAACATATGGCTAATTTTCTAATCCAAGTTCAGACGTTTTCTGGGACATTCCTGTTGCCTGTACAGAGACAGATATATGCAATGCCTCTATGCCATGGAAAGAACACTAAGAGAATTCTGACAGAAATTGTCATGGAAGGAATTTCATGTTCATCAGATGCAAAGCACAATGAAGCACAATGGGGACCTGGGGATCCTGAGTAGGTCTGCAGGGAACCCTTCCTTCAGTATAAATCTGCATGCCCTGAGGCTGGTTTAATTTGCACCAAAGGTTAGATCGGCCTCAGAGTACTGCCTAGTAGATAAAAGGCAGGCTGGAGCCACTTTGGATGCACAATATCAGCTTTTAATGATCAAAAAAGATTTCTTGCCAAGTAGACAGGAAGGGAGATTGACTAGAAATGGAAAAGGACCACTGTGTAAGTAAAGGATACTGGATAATCTCTTTCATTTGTTTCGACAAAGAAAGCTTACGAGTACTGTAAAAGTACAAATACTGCTGAATATGTAGGTAATGCTAAAGACACTTGTGAAAGGAGTGATGGTAAATACAAAGAACAGCAGTAGTTCTGCAAGAATAAAGCACCACTTTGAGGAACGTTTTCAAGAAAAAAACAGGTCCTACAAGAAGAGCCACTGTGTTCTGGAGCTGCTAATCGCAAGGTTTTCTATTTAAATATACATTCTCCCACAGCTGCCAAGAGGTGAGAAACATGCTTCATTTTGTTCCAGGTTCCTTGACATTTTCTGGTGCTGTTCTTGTGTCATCTTTATCAGTTTAAACTATTTCAGCTGTAGAACTGGTATCTACATGCAGATATTTACAAGCAGACTACTGTGTGCTTATAGTAGTAGCTTAACATTTATTTTAGATTTGGTGGTAATCAACACTTGTCTTACTACGTGGTTGCTTTTGATAGCTCTTGAAATGGTGCATGCCTGCCTGTTTTTCAGCCTTGGAGTTGACCATGACAGATGTGCACTGTTTACACTACGTTGTGCTTTGTTAGAAAGGTTTCATTGGGAAGCAACAAGACCAGCTTTCCTTCTGGCTTAACCTGAACACTCCACTCTAAGCAACATGTGGAAACCTCTGGAGCTGCAAAACAGAGATGTTACAGCAGAGCTGAGAGCTCAACACACAGGTACAGATGGGAAGATATCTAGGAACAGTGAGAATGCAGAGTTACTTTCTTGGCATGTAGTACTGAGAAGGATAAAACAATATATGAAAGCTCTTTGGGCTCCAAAGCAAGGAAATGGAAAAGCACTCATGCTACAGGTTAAATAACCTACAGATACTGCGTTGTAAAACAGAGGCACATCCACCACGTTCATATTTTTATGCATTTGAACTTTTGCATCCGAAAGCTGCCGGTTCTTACTCCTGATCAAAATCAGTAGGAGTGTTAAAAGACATGTCAGCACTTGGATAAATAATTCTTCATTGAACACTGTTGCTATTTTAGGCAAAAATTTTATTGTATGGACACCGAACACTTCTGTTCGTTCTAGAGGGTAGGAGTCACAAATTTTATTAATAACCTTTAGCCATAAGGCCAAAATATCTAATGAGATTTTATTTCAGACCCTAAAAACACTTTGGATTTTATGTGAGGTGATACCCTCCTAAAGCCTTCTAGGTAAAACGAGAATTGCTTACTCTCATAGCTAAGCCCTTCTCTGTCTTGCTGCCTCAACACCTAAATCCAACAGGCTTCAACATTGCTGTTAAGAGCTGGCTACATCTGCATGGTCACTTCTCTTTATTCTAAATTCTGCAATAAAAAGATGAATGTGGAATAGAAGTGCAATCCCAACTATAACATTAATGGCCTCCTGCTGCGAGAGGTGATCCAGCATCACAGATAGTGCCTAGCAGCACCTGATTTTTAATATGTATGGTTCTGCTGTCAAGTTTAAAAGGTAATACAGTCAATTGAGGAAACCCTATGCCATAGGAGAGCCACAATCCATGTTTGAGGGCTGAGGTCAGCATTTTGCTGACCAAATTCATGAAGAAGCAGCATCTGACCCCCTCAAGGAATCCATAAATACACTTTCTTTTATGATGGGAATCATGGAGACTAGAAGGACTCTTACGTGTGCAACTCAGAATGTAAATCAAAACACCATTCATCATCAAAAGGTCAATATGTTTTAGAATAGCTGCTACAGGCATCACTTTCCTACAGAATCTTACTTGAATATTACTTCCCATAAGGTTTCCCTGTAAAAATAAAAATTAAAAACCAAATCAACTTAGAAGGATGTAAAACTGTTTGAATTCCAACTTCAGTGACTTCCCCTCCCCTCTTCCACAGGTACAACTAAATGCAAATGTGGTTCTGGTTGCTCCCACCTCAAGATTTATCTCTTGTTCTTTTTGTGAAAGGACTTTCCTACTCACCCTCTAGTGTGCCCAGGTAGGCTTTTAAACAAACTGGATCCTAAATAATGGACTGCTAGAGGAGTATCCTGGATTGTAAGCATTATATCAAATTATCAGGTCAGAAGTATCACATTCAGTGACAGCCAGCTTCCAGTTACAGAGACCGTCATCTGCACTGCCTTGGAATTTCCTCAGTGACTTTCCTTAATAATTTATGTTTAATCAATACAAAGAAAAATAATAGTAGAAAAGCTTGCAGCGACATTAGGTCGCCTAGCAATTTGCAGAAGCCTATTGATATTGTGGTGACAGCCTCTGTACGGGACCGGCATAACGAACTGCTGAGGGGCAAAATCTCTGCGAGGGCACAGCCATGACATTGTAATTCACACTGAAGATCGATTACAGTGCATCCGCATTGTTTTATTGGGACATTCGGCTTCTGGCTTACACGAATAAAAAAGGGATAATATTTCGGGTTTTGGAAAAATCTCTGTAAAATGTATGAGGGAAGCATGACTTATTTCTGCTTTTGATCTATCTTCATGTTCTTCTCCCACTCCTGTTTTGTTGTTTTGTTTCAGGGTGTTTTCTTCCCTACTCCCTAACTAAACCTGCCTGTATTCCCAATAATGGACTAAATTCAATCTCAGCCTGTGGGCGTCGTCAGAGAAGAGAGGACTGAAAATAAAGTGGCAAGTGATTTCCAAGTACACTTGTGATTCCACACCAGGGATTATCTTATTAAGTGCCTGTTCACAGGGAGGTTTGCTCATCTGCTTGTTTGTTTTTCTCCATCAAAATTGTTTAAGAGCTTTGGATTACTTGTCTTTACAGTGCGATGCGAAGATAAGCAGAAGGCATTTATAACTGAAATTTTGAACAAGTATTTAAATAATGTATTTTGAAAA